>CAUYON010165297.1:0-15939 GCA_963573935.1 Arctocebus calabarensis
TTTTTTGAGACAGAGCCTCAAGCTGTCACCCTGGATAGAATCCTGTGGCATCACAGCTCACAGCAACCTCCAATTCCTGGGCTCAAGCGAGTCTCTTGCCTCCACCTCCCAAGTAGCTGGGACTACAGGCACCCACCACAATGTCCAGACATTTTTTGGTTGCAGCCGTCATTGTTGTTTGGCGGTTTGTCAAACCCGCCAGCTCAGGTGTACGTGGCTGGTGCCTTAGCCCGTTGAGCCACAGGCGCCAAGCCACTAATTCTACATTTTAAGCCTAAATACATCCTGGTAAAATTAACCACTTTTCTTTTGAGTGATATATATTTTCAGAATCACAAACAAAATCAAAACTGCAGAATATATTTCACCTATAACATAAACCTCCAAAGGAAAAGCTGAGCTTTTAATCTTTTTTCTAGACAGACTGTACTTAGATGTTCACTTTCAGCACAAATATATTAACTCCACTAACTTCCTGGGGAGTGTGAGGAAACCTACTGAGATAAAAACAGTCTTTCATTGTAGATAATGTTGTATGACATTTAAAAGGAAGTTCACCATATTCTTTCTTAGTCTCATTTGCACAGATTACAGTTTAGTCTTTTTGGAAAACAGTATTTAAATTCCAAAGATCCTGAGAATATTGTTTAATAATAATTATTGATATTAGATAGAACTTCTCTATAATAGGAGTAATAAATACCTAACAATAATACTTGCTTTTAACACTCACCTATTCTATTAAATGACTCTGTTTTACAGATCAGATTTATACATGTTTGAAATTTAACTTCATGAAGTTAAAATTCTGATATTAACAATATTAATATTTTAAAATAATTAGACATAAGTAAAACATAATACACAAGAATTTAATTTATACTAAAAAGACATCACAAATCATTGGTCAAGGTTTAGATTATTCAATAACAAATAGTGTTGGGATAACAACAACTTCGGGTTGTAAAGAGATAAAAAAGATTGTCCAAAAAATGACCCTGGGAGCCCCTGGGTTACCTGAGAATGGGTTGGCTGGTATTTATAGGCACTAATCTCCCCTTCCCTCCACATCCCCCAGTGCTGGGCAGCTGGTGTTTCCAGCATTTCCCAAAGAATTGGTACCCAGGCTAAGACTATCTGGCACCCAAATTCAGCACCATTGTTAAGGCCACTCGCATGTTTGACCACAGTGCACCCTGGCACACTCAAACAAGTACATCTTTGCCCTGGAGAGTGAAGGCGTGGCCTCATGCCTCCTGCAGATCCTTCTATATACATGATTTCTTGCTTGAACTGAACAATGCTTGCTGGTATTTTCCTGACCCCTTTGCTTGAAGAAATGGGTTTAAACTGTGACCTCACACTATACTAGATGATTAACAAGTTAATAAAAGAGGCTGGGTGCAGTGGTTCACTCCTGTACTCCCAGCACTTGGGAGGCCAAGGCAGGTGGATTGCCTGAGCTTACAGGTTTGAGACCAACCTGAGCAATAGCAAGACCCTGTCTGCAAAAAATAGCTAGGCGTTGTGGTGGGCACCTGTCATCCTAGCTATCTGGGAGGCTGAGGCAAGAGAATCACTTGAGCCCAAGAGTTTGAGGTTGCTGTGAGCTATGATGCCACAGGGTGATCAAGTGAAGACTCTGCCTTAAAAAAAAAAAAAAAGTTAATAAAAGTAAACCAATGGGCGGCACCTGTGGCTCAAAGGAGCGGGGTGCCAGCCCCATATGCTGGAGGTGACGGGTTTAAACCCAGCCCTGGCCAAAAAACCACAAAAAAAAAAAAAAGTAAACCAAAACAATAAAATAAATGCTAGAATAAAAAAATAAAGCAGAATTAAATGAGCATTAAACTCTGAAGGGGGAGAGAAATTCCTAGGCTTCATAAGAAGAAGATACATTATAAATAAAAGTAATCAAATTATAAGATAAACTATTTTAAACTTTCACATAGCTAAAATAAAAGACAAATATTGTCATTTAATATGACAAGTTGTCATTATTACATTAAAAAAGTAATATATTGATTTTTTAAAATTAAATTTTTTTTCTTTTGAGACAGAGTCTCACTTTGTTACCCCCTGGTAGAGTACTGTGGCATCATATCTCACAGCAACTTCAGACTCTTGGGCTCAAGCGATTCTCTTGCTTCGGCCTCCCAAGTAGCTCTGACCATAGGTACCCACCACAATGTCCGGCTATTTTTTAGAGATGGGGTCTTGCTCTAGCTCAGGCTGGTCTTGAACTTCTGAACTCAGGCGATCCACCCACCTCGGCTTCCCAGAGTGCTGGGATTATAGGTGTGAGCCACTGTGCCCAACTAAAAATTAAATTTTAAAAATTAGCTGGGTGCAAGTGGTGTATGCCAATAGTCCTAGCCACTTGAGAGGCTGAAGTAAAAGGATTCCCTGAGCCCAGGAGTTCAAGACAAGACTGGGCAATTTAGCAAGAAACCATATCTTAAAAAAATAAGAAAAAATTACCTATAGTCCTAGTTATTCCAGAGTCTAAGACAAGAGGCTCTCTTAAGCCTAGGAGTTTAAGGCTTCAGTAAGCTATGATTGCACCAGGGTACTCTTGCCTGACTCTAAAAAACAGAAAAAAAATTGATCTATAAAAGATGTAAAATTGAACTATAAAGAAGGTTATTAACAATCCACAAAAAGGAAAGAGCAGCCTTCTTACCCACTTTTTCACCTGCCTCTTTTGCTCTTCATCACCCCAACCTGTGCACATGGAAGTACTCAAGGAGTCAATACTTAAGACTTCTTTTCTATTTTTATTCATTGCCTAAATAATCTCATCTTCCCCAAATTGACTTGCGTATTACTAGCTTGGCTAGAACACCCAGTTGCTCACTTGCCATCTCTAATTAGACTTTTTTAACAAGTGGCTCAGACTTAAAGCAAATGTATCTCACTCTAACTACTGATGCTACCTCTCTCCACAAAACCTCTCTCCTCTTCCTGTAGCTTTTCCCTTCTCAATTAATAGCAATTCTATTCTTCCTATTGTTAAAAATCTTTCTTTTTCTTATCCCACATCTGGTTAGTCAGCAATTCTTATAATTTCTGTAAGTTCCAACTCCAAAATAAACCCAGAACTCAATTCACTTCTCATCATTGCTACCACCAGGATCCCTGCCACCAGCGTCTTTCATGCAGAGTATTGCAGTAGCCTCCTAACTGGTGTCCTTGCTTTTGCTTCCTCTGTTTCCGGGAGAGCGACCAGAGTGAACTTATTAATGCCTGTGCTGCTCTTACTCTTTTGCTCCCCTATTGCAAGTTTCCCATTCTCATGCAGCATAAACTCCAAAGACCTGGCAAGCCCTATATGACCTACTGCCTGCTTCTCCCACCTCGCCCCCTTATCTTCATGACCTTGTCTAAAATGCTATCCTTCCTGCTTACTCTGTTCTAGTCACAGGGCCTTGAGATCCCACCAATGCACCAACTGTGTTCCTATCACAGAGCCTTCATGTTTGCTGTTTGTGTGTAATGCTCTTATTAATATATCCATAGCTAGATTTCTCATTTCCTTTGGGTCTTCACTAAAAATTCATCTTTACTTTTCCTCCTTGCCCTTCTGTTCTTTTCCTGAACAATTCAGTCCCAAACACATTAGGTGAGACAAAATGAGGTAGACTAGCACAGAGTGGTATATCAGAGCCCAAGCAGGATAAGGAGGGCATCCATGCAGAGGAAGGACTGGCCTGGCAGAGACTGTGCAAGGTGAGGAACGATGTGCTGACATAAGGGACTAGACCCTAACAGGGTTAGAAAGACCCTGAGATAGAGGAAAAGAAGAGATTGATTACACACAGAGGGTTTGATCAAATAAGCAAATAAATTCAAGATAAAGGCAGCTGGATAAAGTCAGAGTAAGAAGGTACAAATATGGAAAGGAATAAAGCTAGAATGAACCCTGAGGTGTTAGACTGAAATTAACTCATGGTTTTCAATATAGACATATGTGCATGTTAATATGAACATGCATATGTATTCTATATATATATATGTATCCACATATGTATAGAGATATACACACATATTCTCTGTCCATTGAGAAGGACCTGGAAGGACCAACATCCCAGTAGCAATGAGCACAACCACCACATAGAATACAGCTTCTAAATAGCATTCTTTAAAGCTTCTTTGAGAAAACAACTGATCTCAAGGTTGGGGCAGAAAAATACAAGATAAACCTGGAACATCTTTATGCAAAGATGCTTTATGGAAAAAAGTGCTTCAAGAATGATGGGTACATGTTAACATGTACAGGCAAGTACTAGGATTACCGGCATGAGACATCAGGTGGATTGCTTGAGCTCACAGGTTCCAGACCAGCCTGAGTAAGAGAGAGACCTCATCACTAAAAACAGCTGAGTGTTGTGGCAGGCGCCTGTAGTCCCAGCTACTTGGGAGGCCAAGGCAAGAGAATCGCTTGAGTCCAAAACTCTACTGGGGCGACAAAGTGAGACTCTGTCTCAAAAAATAATGAAAATAAATAAATAAAAAGGCTCAGCGCCTGTGGCTCAACGGGCTAAGGCGCCAGCCACATACAACTCAGCTGGCAGGTTCGAATCCAGCCCAGGCCCGCCAAACAACAATGACAACCCAACCAAAAAAATGGCCAGGCGTTGTGGCGGGCGCCTGTAGTCCTAGCTACTTGGGAGACGGAGGCAGGAGACTAGCTTGAGCCCAGGAATTGGAGGTTGCTGTGAGCTGTGATGCCACAACACTCTATCCAGGGTGAAAGCTTGAGTCTCTGGCTAAATAAATAAATAAATAAATAAATAAATAAATAAAATTAACCTTTCAGTAAAAACCAAAAAAAAAAAAAAAAATACAGTGCATAAAATTAATCAACTATAAAAAGTATTAAACCCTGAAAGAAAGTAGCTGCTTGGGTGAAGGAATTTAGAAATATGCAAATCAAAGATTGACTAGTGAAATATGACTAAACCTAAAAGAAAGACTTATTTTATTTATTTATTTTTTTTTTTGTAGAGACAGAGTCTCAGCTTATCACCCTGGGTAGAGTGCCGTGGCATCACACAGCTCACAGCAACCTCCAACTCCTGGGCTTAGGCGACTCTCTTGCCTCAGCCTCCTAAGTAGCTTGGACTACAGGCGCCCGCCACAACACCCAGCTATTTTTTTGTTTTTGCAGGTTGGCCGGGGCTGGGGTTGATCCTACCACCCTCGGTATATGGGGCCAGTGCCCTGCTCACTGAGCCACAGGCGCTGCCCAAGAAAGACTTTTTTTTAAAAAACCTACTTGAAGAAAAAAAGAGTATGTTAACAGAAAAAAAGTTTTTTACTTAGAATCAAAGGAACCAAGAATTTGGCAGCATTAGCCTAGCACTCCTGAAGCTAGGCAGGCAAAACACGACAAATACTAAAACCACTAAAAAGAATGCTCTAGTGTGGATCAGGATGGGTTCGTTGTGCTTGCTAAGTTGATAAAATATCCCTCAAGACCCTTCCCATCTTGCAAGATAGAGGATGAAAAAGTTGAGGAGCTGGTTTCTAAAGAGAAGAAACCTGTTAATAAAGAGAAGAGGCCTCAGGCCCACTGTAGCCAAAATCCTGTTCTGCTCAGAGGAATAGGAGATATTCCCGATCTACCATGTATTCCAGAAAGGAAACACACAGCGGCTAAATCCAAGGTTGAAAAGAAAAAGAAGGCAAAGGTTCTTGCCACTGTTACAAAACTAGTTGTTAGGGACAAGAATGGTGGTACTTGGGGCAGTGCCTGTGGCTCATCGAGTAGGGCACCAGCCCCATATACCGAAGATGGCAGGTTCAACCCGGCCTTGGTTGAACTGCAAAAAAACAGAAAAATAGCCGGGCATTGTGGCGGGCGCCTGTGGTCCCAGCTACTCGGGAGGCTGAGGCAAGAGAATCGCCTAAGCCCAAGAGTTGGAGGTTGCTGTGAGCTGTGACGCCACAGCACTCTACCAAGGGCGAGAAAGTCCAACTCTGTCTCTACAAAAAAAAAAAAAGAATGGTGATACTTGGGAGGTTATTTGCAAAATGCCTAGATATTATCCCACGAAGATATGCCTGGAAAGCTGTTGAGCCATGGCAAAAACCATTGAGTCAGCATGTGAGAAAACTGCGATCTAGCATCACACCTGGGACCATTCTAATTCTCCTCACTGAGCACCACAGAGGCAAGGGAGTTGTTTTCCTAAAGTAAATGGGCAGTGCCTTGCTACTTGTGACTGGACCTCTGTCCCTCAATTGAGTTCCTCCACAAAGGACACACTAGAAATTTGTCATTGCCACCACCACAAAAATTGACATCAGTAATATTAACGTCCTGAAGCATCTTATTGATGCTTATTTCAAGAAGCTCCGAAAGCCCAGACACCAGGAAGGTGAGATCTTCACCACAGAAAAAGAGAAATAAGAAATAACAGCACAGTGCAAGATTGATCAAAAAGCTGTGGACTCACAAATTTTACCAAAAATCAAGGCTATTCTTCAGCTCCAAGGCTACCTGCAATGTGTGTTTGCCCTGACAAATGGACCTTATCCTCATAAAATGGTGTTTTAAATTGCTTAAAAAGAACCTAATGGGCTCGGCGCCTGTGGCTCAACGGGCTAAGGCGCCAGCCACATACACCTGAGCTGACGGGTTCAAATCCAGCCTGGGCCCGCCAAACAACAATGATGGCTACAACCAAAAAATGGCCGGGCGTTGTGGTGGGCACCTGCAGTCCCAGCTACTTGGGAAGCAGAGGCAGGAGACTCGCTTGAGCCCAGGAATTGGAGGTTGCTGTGAGCTGTGATGCCACTGCACTGACTCAAAAAAAAAAAAAAAGAACCTAATTAAATGGCTGATAGGTTTTTGTTTGTGGCTCTTTTTAAAAAAGAAAATCCCTCAAGACCATCTAACACCCTATTCTATGCTCAACAGAACGGCTTCTGATTATTTTTATTTGGCCTCTCATTTACCTTTCCCTAGGAAGGGGATAAGTAGACTTCCACCTAACCCATATGAGTTACCTATTTGAAATGTGGCTAATTCCAGTTAAGAAGAGCTGGGTTTTTTTGTTTTTTTGTTTAGAGACAGTCTCACTTTTTTGCCCTTGGTAGAGTGATGTGCCGTCACAGCTCACAGCAACCTCTAGCTCCTGGGCTCAGGCGATTCTCATGCCTCAGCCTCCCGAGTAGCTGGGACTACAGGCGCCTGCACACACCTGGCTATCTTCTTTTGTTGTTGCAGTTTGGCTGGGGCCGGGCTCAAACCCGCCACCTTCAGTATATGGGACCTGCGCCCTACTCACTGAGCCAGAGGCACTGCCCAAGAAAAGCTGTTAAGTATAAACTCCATCCCAGATTTTGTAAGGAAAAAAAAAGGGTAAAATAGCTCATAAATAATTTTTGTGGGTTAATTAAAACATAGTATTAAAATTAACTTCACCCTTTTTTTTTTTTTACTTTTTAAATATGGTTACTAGAAAATTTTAAAGACATCTGTGACTTGCATTTATATTTCTATTGAAATACAAATTCAATTGTATTATTATGACTTGTATTATATTTCTATTGAAGAGCAGAGATCTAGAACATTTAACAGTAATTCTATGGTCAGTGTAAGTATACAATCTCCCTATAAAGTAATAAATTGACTTCCTGGTTTAAACATCTGACTCTAGTGAGTTTTCATGACACAAGTCTGTCCCTCACAAACTGTTCAGTTTTGTATTAACAAAATCAAGCACTGCAAAATGGAAAGTCAGACCTTCACTGAAGTGAGCAAATCAGCTTTGGCACATTTTGAGCTCCCTGGCACAAGCTGTCAGCTCAGCCTTTTCTTTCTTTAGGCTGTGTTCTTCATTTTCCTATCATTTAGTTTCCTTAAACAGAGATGTTCACAAGTTTGTTAATAAACATTCTACTTTTTATCCCTTTGATTGTACCTATAAAGCCTTTCTGCCTTGAAAAAAAATTGTACATAACTCTCCATTGTTTTTTTCTGAATCTGTTAATTTCTAGTGACTTGTAAATACTGATCGAATAAAGACTTTAAAGAAAGCTGTTATTTACAGTCATGTAAACTAAATATGGTAAATAATATCTAATATGGCCGGAAAATCTGATAACCATTACATACAGCACACTATTTTATTATGCAGGACAGAACCTTAGAAATAGACCACAGAATATTTCATTATGTGATAGCCTACATCATATAACCTCTTATTTGTCCCTAAACTCCAATAGCAACCTCTAGGCTGATATAAAATAAAGGTGGAAGGAAAATAAATGACACAGAAAGAAAAGTAGGTTTATCATGGGATCAGTGTAATCCTCTGGCCTCATAGCATAGACCAGATGGCAGTAACTCCTTTCTCAGCAAGAGGCTTCTCAATGTCCCACAGGTTGTAAACAACAAATTGATATCAACTTCACTTGCTAATTATTTTTTAATATTGTGGCAGCACCAAAACAAAGCTGAAAACATACACGACCTCCTCTCAACATCAGAAGAAAAAATTATTATTTATTCTGTCAAGAAGAAAATTATTTTCTGAGAAACACTATTAACCAATAGAAATCTTGGCTTCTTAAAATCCAGGTACATTGGGTAGAACGACCCTCATTTTACCCAATGTTGTGGTTGTTTTGTAAAAGCTATTGTAAGTTCTACAAAACTACTGGCATTAGGGAGGCGCCTGTGGCTCAGTTGGTAAGGCGCCAGCCCCATATACTGAGGGTGGTGGGTTCAAATCCAACCCCAGCCAAATTGCAACAAAAAAATAGCCTGGTGTTGTGGTGTGCCTGTAGTCCCAGCTATGTGGGAGGCCTGGGAGGTTGCTGCGAGCTGTGTGATGCCACAGCACCCTACCAAGGGCGATAAAGTGAGACTCTGTATCTACAAAAAAAAAAAAACTACTGGAATTAGTTTTACTACAGTTAAGTGTTTACAGGTGCTAATTCCATAGAAAAAAATGTACCCATCCTTTAATATTTTCATAAAAATTGTGTATATAAGAATTCAATTATTCTCCTCTCCATCTTCCATAGCTTCAAATTGATTTTTCTACTGCACAATATAATCTGAAGCAAACATACCCTGGAAGATGACTGATTTTTTTTTTTTTTTTTGAGACAGAACCTCAAGCTGTCACCCTGGATAGAGTGCTGTAGCATCACTGCTCACAGCAACCTCCAATTCCTGGGCTCAAACAAGTCTCTCGCCTCTGCCCCCCAAGTAGCTGGGACTACAGGCACCCGCCACAACGCCTGGCCACTCTTTTGGTTGCAGCCATCATTGTTGTTCGACTGGCCCGGGCCGGACTCGAACCTGCCAGCTCAGGTGTACGTGGCTGGTGCCCTAGCCCATTGAGCCACAGGCGCCGAGCCAAAATGACTGATTCTAATAAAAAGTAGAATTTGTTCTTATACCCTCAATGAATCCCCAAGAATAAACTTAAAAATTTTTGAAAAGTTTCTTTTTCTTTTCTGAGACAGAGCCTCACTTTGTCACCCTCAGTAGAGTGCTGTTGTGTCACAGCTCACAGCAACCTCCAGCTCTTGGCCTTAAGCAATTCTCTTGCCTCAGCCTCTCAAGTAGCTGGGACTACAGGTGCCCCACACAACGCCCGACTATTTTGTTGTTGTAGTTCTCATTGTTTAGCTGGCCCCGGGTGGGTTCAAACCTGCCAGCCCTGACCACTGAGCTAGGGCGCCGAGCCTCGAAACTTTTTTTTTTTTTAATAGAGACAGTCTCACTCTATCGCCCTCAGTAGAGGGTGGTGGCGTCACAGCTCACAGCAACCTCCAGCTCTTGGGCTTAGGCGATTCTCTTGCCTCAGCCTCCCGAGTAGCCGGGACTACAGGCGCCCGCCACAACGCCTGGTTATTTTTTGGTTGCAGTTTGGCCAGGCCAGGTTTGAACCTGCCACCCTCAGTATATGGGGCCGGGGCCCTACTCACTGAGCCACAGGCGCCGCCCCGAGCCTTTAAACTTTTTCTTCAGTAGTTTGAGATAATTCTAACAAACTACAATTCCGTTGCCCTAATTGAAAGGGAAAAAATGTAGGCTTGGCACCTGTAGCTCAAGCAGCGCCAGCCACATACACCAGAGCCAGCGGGTTCGAATTCAGCCCGGCCTACCAAACAATGATAGCTATAACCAAACAATAGCCAGGAGTTGTGGCGGGTGCCTGTAGTCCCAGCTACTTGGGAGGCGGAGGCAAGAGAATCAATCACTTAAGCCCAGGAGTTGAAAGCTGCTGTGAGCTGTGATGCCATTGCACTCTAAAGGGCAACATCTTGAGGCTCTGTCTCAAAAAAAAAGAAAGAAAAAGCAAAAATGTTAAGTCCTAATCTCGCATGCTGACCTGTATAAAATTTCCCCAATGGAACAATTCTTTACTTCCAGGGAAGAAATAAGAAGACCCTACATACATTAAAGCTCATTATCACTTCACACGTGTAGTTTTGCAATGGTTTCCCTCTGGGTAAGTAGTTGCTGCATTACTTTCCAAAATTAATTAGTCCTTAGGTACCAATTTCACTCATCAATTCAGTAATTCTGGCCTTAAAAATCTTTTGAATAGGAACAACGTGGAATAGCAGGGCAGCCCCTGGGGATAAGTGAAGTTCACTGAAGTTCCTAAAGTGCTAACCAGACCAGGTACAAACAAGTGGGAAAAGCAGAAACCGCCTCAGCTCCAAACGCAACCACATTCATCGTTAACCTTCATTTCCACCATAGGGATCTTGGAAAGGCCGTGGCAGCACCTTGTGGGAGCTGAGTAGGTAGAAGACATTCGTTAAAGTGGGATTTGGACTAAGGCAGTACTGGAAATTAAATGTGAAAGAAAATACAGAATCTGTTAGTCGTTAAGCGAGGGTTACAAACTGTAAAGGACAAGAAAGAAAGGGAAAGTGTTAAGTGCCTGACCGACTAGCTCCAGCCCGCCTTAACCGGACTAACCAACCAAATCGGCAGCGGAAGGAGGATCCAGAGCGAGCCCCGCCCGCGCGGCTGCGCGACCCCGACCCTTGCCCGCGCATGCGCAAGCGCCCAGGCCCGCCGTTTTCTAAGGGGTGGGGAGGGGAAGGAGAAACGTGAGGACCACGTGACCCGGATTGCGGCATTTCTGGCCCAATCCGAGGCGTTTCGGAAAGCACTAGTGCCGAGCACTTCCGGTAGCATAGGTACTTCCGGAGCGTTGACCTCTTTATTCGTTGCTGGCTTCTGACTTTGCTCGTGACTATAGTAACTTGGCGGAGCAAAATTTTTGTTTTTTAGACAGAGCCTCAAGCTGTCACCCTGGATAGAATGCTGTCGCATCACAGCTCACAGCAACCTCCAATTCCTGGGCTCAAGCGAGTCTCCTGCCTCTGCCTCCCAAGTAGCTGGGACTACAGGCGCTCGCCACAACGCCCGGCCATTTTCTGGTTGCAGCCGTCATTGTTGTTTGGCGGGCCCAGGCTGGATTCGAACCCGCCAGCTCAGGTCTACATGGCTGGCGCCTTAGCCCTTTGAGCCACAAGTGCCGAGCCTGTAGCAAAAATTTTGCCCACGTTCCGGAGTCACACTAGAACACATTCTGTGATTAGAGGTTTTTATTTTTTCTCCATAGTTAAAGGGACTTTTCTCTAATTTCAAGTCCTGTTGCTTTCTCCCCAGACTCACAAATTCTAATTATACTATCTGAGATTCCAGATCGCTGGGGGGCGCCCTGCAGCAAAAATAGCACGCCAGAAAAGGGGGGGAAACTTCTATCTCAGGGGTTGAGGAGCGGGGAAAGCAAGGTAAAAATTGAAATAGGCAAGTGTTCCCTAGGACTGCAATAGATAACAAAAACATAACCCAAGAAGATCATTTTGTCAGTTGAAGTATCGAATACAAACTTCCCTGTGGTTATTCAACTCTCCTATCAAGAATCTGAAGTAGGCTCGGCGCCTGTGGCTCAACAGGCTAAGTAAGGCGCCAGCCACGTACACCTGAGCTGGAGGGTTCGAATCCAGCCCAGGCCGCCAAACAACAATGACGGCTGCAACCAAAAAATGGCTGGGCGTTGTGGCGGGTGCCTATAGTCCCAGCTACAAGGGAGGTGGAGGCAGGAGACTCGCTTGAGCCCAGGAATTGGAGGTTGCTGTGAGCTGTGATGCCACAGCACTCTATCCAGGGTGACAGCTTGAGGCTCTGTCTCCAAAAAAAAGGAATCTGGAGTAGTGGTGCTGAGATTAACGTGTGTTGGTTCCAGAAGAGTGCGACTAAAAATAAAGCCTTAGAAATTTAATCTTAAGGCTGGATTCCTTGAAACAGCAAGAGTATAGGGTAAAGCAAAATGAACGCTGCTGAGTTCTAGACGCCCAGTCCTTCCTAGTGACTGCTGCAGCCCAGGATCCTTGGTAGTGATTCCTACCACATATCCCACTAAAGGCTTGGTAAAAATAATTTTTTGTAAAATTATCAGTTGGGTAAAAATTCCTCACCTACTCAGAAAGATTTCACTAATCACTCTGCAGAAAGGGATTTGGTTTTCCCTAACATATTCTCAGGAAAGAGAATGGAGAATATGGGAAACGGGAACGGAGCTTAAAACACAGCTAAAAGCTCTGGGCTTCAACTGGCTTCACTGCAGACTTGCAGTATGATGGGAGTTGCTGCTTCTCTTGGTTCCCTCTGGTGCTGCTGCCATAGGTTCTGAAGACATAATAATTGCTTCAACTGCAGTTCCTTCCATTACACTGGCCCCCAGTTCTGCGGATCCCAGTATTCATCGGTCACAGCTTCCTACATAAATTCCTTTGAACACCGCTGACTACGCTGTTGGTAGCTACTTAGTGCTAACAGAAAAGGGACTCTGGGGAAAAATCCCTCCAAGTGGAGAAAATCCCCCTGCAAACAAATTCTGGAGCTTCAGAGTGAACCTATCCAGGAACATCATAAACAAAATGGAGTATTTAGTAGGACAACCAGAGAAAGTATGTCAAGTGTTAAAAGTTACTTGTGGAAGCTGAAGCAAGTTGTTTTCACAGTGGTGTGAGCCTATTTGGTAGCCTGTCATTAACAATCGATGTGGATGTGTTCATTTTTTAAGTACCAAGTGCAAATGATACCTTACAAAAATTTAAATTATTTGTAAATATCCATGAAGTTGAAAAGTTTATATCTATTTCTCATTTTTTTTGTACTTGCTGACTAGAGCAGAAGGCTACTTTAATCTTTTTTTTTTTTTTTTGAGACAGAGCCTCAAGCTGTCACCCTGGATAGAGCGCTGTGGCATCACAGCTCACAGCAACTCCAATTCCTGGGCTCAAGCGAGTCTCTTGCCTCTGCCTCCCAAGTACCTGGGACTACAGGCGCCTGCCACAATGCCCGACCATTTTTTGGTTGCAGCCTTCATTGTTGTTTGGCGGCCCGGGCTGGATTCGAACCCGCCAGCTCAGGTGTACGTGGCTGGCGCCTTAGCCTGTTGAGCCACAGGCGCTGAGCCGATACATTTTAGCCTTTAAGCCAAGATAGCAGTAAGCCCTATTCCTGGACTTTTCAATTACATAATCAAGTAAATTCCTGTTTTGTTTAAGCCAGTGTTTGGGTCAGATTTTCCCTCACTTGCTACCAAACGAGTTCTAAATTGTACGTAGTTTTATAGTTTTACAGTTCTAAATTGTACATAGTGATGGCCGGGGACAGTGACTCACGCCTGTAACCCCAGCACTCTGGGATGCTGAGAGTGTGGATCACTTGAGCTCAGGAGTTTGAGACCAGGCAGAGCAAGAGTGAGACCTTGTCCCCACTATAAATAGAAAAATTAGCGGGGCATTGTGGCTGGCACCTGTAGTCCCAGCTATTTGGGAGGCTAAGGCAAGAAGACCACTTGAGCCCAGGAGTTTAAGGTTGTCGTGAGCTGTGGCTCCATGGCGCTCACCCACGGCTACAGAATGAGACTCTGCCTCAAAGAAATAAAATAAAATAGAATAAAAATTTAAAAAAACTCTTATGACCAAGAAAATGTTCAGATACTGAATGTGACATAAAAATTAATATGTGAAATACTTAGAGAATAAACACACTTAGAACTAATTATGTCAATACTTTTATTGTCTTCTTTGTAAATAGTAAGGTCCACTTATACGACATGGTACAGAATAGTTTAAATGAGTCTTCTCAATATTAATTCTTTTTTTTTTGTAGAGATAGAGTCTCACCTTATCACCTTCGGTAGAGTGCCGTGGCGTCACACAGCTCACAGCAACTTCCAACTCCTGGACTTAGGTGATTCTCTTGCCTCAGCCTCCTGAGTAGCTGGGACTACAGGCGCCCGACACAACCCCTGACTATTTCTCTGTTTTTGCAGCCGGCGAGGCTAGGTTTGAACCCGCCACCTTCGGCATGTGGGGCCAGCACCCTACTTAACGAGCTGTAGTCGCCGCCCTCAATATTAATTCTAATATGCTCTAATCATTGTTATGGCAATGTGTTCTGAGAATAACTCAGTGCATCAAGCACGTACCTTTGTTGCCTTTTTGAATCTACATTGTTTCTCATTGTCATAGAATAAAATAGTCTGGATGATATTTAGAAATACATTATCGACAAGTTAGCACTAGGTTTGGATTTCTCTGGCTATTCTTTTGCTCAGATAGCACTCTAGAGTTTAATTGTTTCCGTCAAAAAGGACGAGGACGTATTGGGGCTTGGCACCTGTGGCTCAAGCGCTAAGGCTATACCTGGGCTAGCGGGTTCGAATCAATGCCAAACATCAATGCCAAATGGGCTAGCGGGTTCGAATCAATGCCAAAAAATGGCCAGGCATTGTGGCGGGCACCTGTAGTCCCAGCTACTTGGGAGGCAGAGGCAGGAGACTCACTTGAGCCCAAGAGTTGGAGGTTGCTGTAAGACACAAGCCTTACAAATCTTCAGAATTGTGGGAAATAAATTTCTTTTCTTTACAAGTTACCCAGTCTCTGATGGTCTGTTACAGCAACACAAAATGGACTCAGACAAGCACCCTCCTGGGAAGTAGGCATGACAGGCTGACCCAGCCGTGTGACCACAGTCCCTGTGCTTGGCTGAGGGCCATGTGTTCCTGGAGCGGGAGAACACTGTGAAGAAAGTGTCCACTCCAGGAAAGGCTTCGTTCCTAAATCAGCACCTCTAGCCTTCCCCTGGGTGACCTTTGCTATTCTCTGTGCAGGATGCCCACATCCTTGTCAAAGGATAAGAGACCTTTGTGATTGGCCATGATGACATCACTGTAAGACTAGTAGCCAGGCAAAGAGTTTATCCCGAGAAAGAAGTTTAGTTTATCCTCATGCTTTATTGAAGCTGTAAGGCAGATTCTGCTGTGGTGTGGTGGTAAAAGGACATGTTGATTATGCTAAAGAAAGGTTATCTTCACAAGTGACCACCTCTGTCTTTCTTTCTTTCTTTTTTTTTTTGTAGAAACAGAGTCTCACTTTATCACCCTCAGTAGAGTGCCATGGCATCACACAGCTCACAGCAACCTCCAACTCCTGGGCTTAGGCGATTCTCTTGCCTCAGCCTTCCGAGTGGGACTACAGGTGCCCGCCACAACGCCCAGATATTTTTCTGTTTTGCAGTTCAGCCGAGGCTGGGTTTGAACCCACCACCTTCGATATATGGGGTCGGCACCCTACTCGATGAGCCACAGGCACCGCCCACCTCTTTTTTTTTTTTTAATCTTTATGTTCCTTTATTGGAGCAAGATTCCTGATTGTGATGTATTTACTAAACAGAGACCTGTGCAGAAATTACATACTATCCATCTAGACAGGTTTTTGTTACACTTTGTAACAGTGATGTATTTACTAAACAGAGACCTGTGCAGAAATTACATACTATCCATCTAGACAGGTTTTTGTTACACTTTGTCTATTGATGGAATAGTTCCATTTATAAAGTTTTATACATCAAAAAGCTTTGAATTTGACCAGGCT
>CAUYON010165298.1:0-20793 GCA_963573935.1 Arctocebus calabarensis
GTTGATGTGCATTCCTTGACATTGTCTCTTGGCTCAGCTCCAAACCGTTGGCTTTCTCGCTAAATTTCTGTCCTTTAACTCTCCTTCTGGACAGGAGTGTCTGCAGAAAGCTGGCTACAGACCGCCATCTTGGCTCCTCCCCCTTTAAAAGAGATTTTAATATTGTTGATTCTTAGTTTGATACTGAGCTTCATAAACTACATATTTTATTATCAAAGAATGATGGCAGGTCTTGAGTCCAGTGAGAGAAGAAGTAAACTACCCCTTTGTATTTCTGACTTGTCTTGTTTGTACTAATTGTTGTTGTTCTTACTGAATAGAGAGATTGATCACCTGTTTATTAGCTGGAGTTTTTCCAGGCCAGCCGCAGAGCTCCAGATAAACGAGACTTGGAGAGACTGATAAGACTTTTTTAGTTTTGTTTTCATTTGTTCGTTTTCTCTGCCTTTTTTTTTTTTAAAGCGCAAAATTCAGACCCAGAAGATCAAGGAAGGGTTGGGCTTCTGCTTAGGACCTGTGATGCTGGTGGATGACAGGCAGGAAACGGACTGTGTCAGCTCTTACCCCTATCCCTTAGGAGGTTGCTCTTCAGACAGGCTAGGGGAAGCGGAAACCCCTTTTGGAGGAGGCTTTCTCAGAAATGACATATTACTTCTGAGTGAGTTCAGGTCTATTCCAGATCTGATCAGGGATAAAAGGACTTGATAACTAAATCACCCAATTAGGTGTATCATTCTTTAAGTAACTGTGAGAGAGGAGATACCAGAGGCCAAAAATGCACTTGTTCTTTTTTTAAGAAGGTGGACTTCATGTATTATTTAGGTTGAGATTAATTCTAGGCACAATTCTAGAGACTTTTTTTTTTTTTTTTTAAAGAAGTTTCCCTGGCTAGAGTGCTGTGGCATCATATAGCAGCCTTACATTCTTGGGCTTAAGCGATCCCCCAGCCTCCCGAGTAGCTAGAACTATAGGCACCCACCACAGCCTCCATTTCATTTTTCTGTTTTTAGTAGAGATGGGAGTCTCTTTCTTGCTCAGGCTGGCCTTGAACTCCTGAGGTCAAGTAATCCACCCGCCTTAGCCTTTCAGAGTGCTAGGATTACAGGCATGAGCCACCACGCCCAGCCGCAAGAGACATTTGTTAAGCTGTCAGTAAAGGAGAACATGAGTGAACCAGTTATAGCTTGTTAACTTTATTTCATTCTTTACTAGGTTTGATGAAGGGCATGCAGAGGAATTAGCATGTGGGCTTTCACCCAGACCTTTCAACATTTAATTTATAAACAAATAGGAAAATGTAGGCTGCCTCTTAGTACAGTTGCTAGAACTAGGCTGTTCATGGGTTGTAAAAAAGGAAGTAAGCAGGGGTGTAATTGGGGCCATATGGGTAGGACAGTATTCGTACCCGTGTGTGGACAAGGAAATCATCTACAGTCCAAAGGCACGACTGGATCAGACCTGCTGATGAAGGGAGCAGTGGGAGATGATGGGCTCATCACAGTATCCAAACTACCAGTGGGTTTCAGTCTAGGCCTAGTTGCTCGTCGCACAAAGATCCAATTACTGAGGCAACGAGGATTGTTGAGGAAGAAAGGAATTTCTTTAATATGAAAGTGTCTTGGGAGAACGAGAGAAGTTGCTTCAAATTCATCTCCCCAACTCAGGGACATACAGCCTTTTTGAAGCCTTGAGGTTAGTTGTGGGGTCTCCGGGCTTTGGGGTCATGTTGGGAATGATGGTGAGTCTTGGTATCAAGAAGTCTGCCCACGGGCCTTCAGACTCTCAATTCCTTTGTCTTACAGAAAATCCTCTATTTCTGGAAAATAACTCGAAATGTCAAGTAGTTAGGAGAGGATCTTAAAATACATAGGGGTCACTGAGATTTGTTCATGGAGCCAGTTACAAGCATCTCCAGTGGACCTGAAATCCTGTGGGACAGGCCAGTTTGGTCCCTTAGTTCCACCATTTCACCAGAGGAGAAGATTCTGTAGTATATGTGTGAGAGATTGTTTATCTGAATTTAGGCCTCCTGAAAAGTTGTTATGTTGAGAGCTGTTTTCCTTAAAAATAGGTAATTTGCCACAAAGCAGGGCCTATCTTTGCCATAGCAGCAGCAGTCATGGGGTTGGGTTGAAAACCTTGCAAGTTAGTGCAGGGCTTGGCGAGTAGGTGATATCAGCAGGGCTGGAGGACAGGTCCCTGTCTCCATGCAGAGAGCCTGTGGGTGTCTGGATTGGTGGGGCAGGCTAGCTTTCCAAAGTCTAGACCACGGTTTATCAAACATGTTGGGTTGTGAGATCAGGACCCCAGCAGATCTTAGTAGGCATAAGTCAAAATCTATCACAGAAAATTTCATTCACAGATTTCTGTATATGAATCTACTATTAATGAAAACAGAATAAGGATGACGTAAGTGATAGCAGCATGTATTTAACAAAGAAATGGCCTTGCACATGTCAGTTACAGATCCCACAGTGTTGGCATGCCCCCATGTGTTTGGGGGTCACACGGGCCTCACAGTCGTGGAAGAGCAGAGTGAGCTGGTGTCCAGGGAGCCCTAGGTCTCGCCATGCCAGCAGGCTTTAAGGAGTAAGATGTGAGCCAGGGAAAGGGCCAACAGGCTGTGGGAACATGTGCACTGTCTTCAGAGATTTGAAGGCTTGTCATGGCAAAGAAGAGTGGTCTCTCCAGATGACCCAGGGGTGGGAAGGAGCCTTTCCTAAACATTGACACTACCCAGTAGCAATTGTTACTGAGAGTGTCTCTTATCCGTCAAGGATGTTGGAGAAAGGAAAAAGAACTAAAATGTCCTAGGTCACATTCTGTTTTTAGTAGAATTAGACCTGACGTACTATCTGGGTAGTTGCAGGTTCCTTTGTTCCTGCCATGAGCTTTGACTGTGTGGGTCTTGTCCCTGGCTGGGCATCATTGCCTTGTCACCTGTGCTCACTCATGCACTCTGCAAGCATCTGCCTCTGATGCTGCCGTGTCCACACACTGTTCGTCTCCATGTCTGAGCTGCCCTAACATGCTCCTGCGTGTCTTCTCCTTTCCTGTATTTGTGTTGATAGTGTTTCATTACTGACTTTGATTTGCCCTCTGTCTCACCCCCAGTTCCACTCCATACACCCTTCCTAAATGTCCTCTCATCATGTTAAAGGATCTTGTATCCCACCTATCTAAGGACAAACAGGTGTTCCTTCCTTCATCAGGCAGAGTGCGTGTGCACCTGCAGTGCAGGCCATGCTGTCTGGAGAGGAGTGTGCTGTGCGTGGTTGGAGCAGTTCCCTTTTTATCCCAGTTTCTTACACCTGAAACTGAATCACATTTTATGTGTACAGTGGCAGTCTCTGAAATTCCACCTGCAAGTTGCCAGTTGAAACTACCTACTTCTGCTTCTGACTGCTGCAGCTCCAGGGAGCTGTGGCTTTTACACCTTCCCTGTTGGCCTTATGACTCCCCATTCCCACATGTGCCCAAATGATTGTCTTTGTCAAAAACAAGAGTGGGGAAACAGACACTAATGGTAGTGGCTTCTGTTTACCGACTGCTTGTTCAAGTTCTCACCCATCACTCTAGCGGGTCCAGCAGCTCTGACGGCCACTAAGGGGCAGCGTTACCTAATCCTGTGACCAGCCCAGCGAAGACTCCAGGCTGTGAAGGCCCCAGGGTGCAACTCCTCTCTTGCTATTGGACAAAAAAGATGTAAGGTTTAATAAGTTTCACCAGTAGAGTATCAATGTCTTTATATAGTGATCAAGAAAATGCCATGAAGGCTATCTCTAACAGTATGATCAAAATATTTCTGATTGTATATGAAACACATTCTGCCCTATGATTGCACCAATGTACAAAATTATGATTTAATAAAATTATTAAAAATATATATAAGGTTTTATTGTAAATTAGCAGCATTCACAGAAGTGCTGTTTTTTCCACTCGTAGAAAGTTTGTGATAAGAATTTTACAGGCACCCTAGAGTTTTTCTTTATTCAGGGATATTTTAGGTATCCTGTTGTACCATTTTAAAAGCTTAAAAATTGGCTCGGCGCCTGTGGCTCAACGGGCTAGGCTCAGCCACGTACACCTGAGCTGGCGGGTTCGAATCCAGCCCCTGGACCCGCCAAGCAACAATGACAGCTGCAACCAAAAAATGGCCGGGTGTTGTGGTGGTTGCCTGTGGTCCCAGCTACTTGGGAGGCGGAGGCAGGAGACTCGCTTGAGCCCAGGAATTGGAGGTTGCTGTGAGCTGTGAAGCCACAGCACTCTATCCAGGGTGACAGCTTGGGGCTCTGTCTCAAAAAAAAAAAAAAAAGCTTAAAAATTGCATTGTGAAATATGTCAGTTTATCTTGAGTTGACATTAGACTGAACCTTATCTGAAACTTTTTCTCCAAATTGAATGTGAGTATTTCCTATAGAACCGGATAGAAAAATTTTAAATGAGCAATGGTTTTTAAGTAGTTTAAAATGTGGCCTTCTACCTGATTTCATTTCCTTCTGTCAGGATCAGTTCCTGTGTGGCCTTCTCTGTGGCTGTGGCTCTGTACAGGTGTCCTGGCTTGGCCAGGAAGGGCAAGCAAGTCCCACCGTGGACACAGGTCAAAATCTCCAGAATGTTGTAGAGAATAAGGTTTTGTTTGTTTGTTTGTTTGTACCAAAAGTACTATTGGGTAGAAGAGAAAAGTTTTGACCCCTACATACTCATGGCATTTACCCTAAAGTTGAGAGCAAGTGATTTCTGTAGACCCGAACAGACTGATCCTAGCCCCTTTTCCTCATACTGTACTATTTTAGGAGTAAAACAATTTAAATGTGAGATGATGTTAAGCTTACCAAACTGACAAGTTTTGAACAGTTGGTAAGAACTTGGGTATGTTTTCAAAAATATCTAGAGGAAAGATTTTTAAATTGTGATTTTTTTTTTTTTCTAGTATGAGAAGAACATTTCTTGGAATAAAAATAATATTAGGGACTCACATTTTCTCCTTCACTCTACTTGTATCATCTCATTTAATCTTTTAAGCAACTCTTGGAGGTCCACATCATTACTGTACCTATTTTATGGGTAAGAAAACTGGATCCAGGCAAGTAATTTGCCAAAGGTGACACCCTGGGAAATATTAAGTCAGGATTTGAACTCTGGCTTCAGAACCTAACCTACACTCTTAGTTATTGTGTATTACCTCTTAAGAGAGGCATTCTGCTTTAATTATTATCACTTATGGAAGAAACAAACTCTTAGCTGTTGGAGTAGAGTTATGTAAAAGCACACCTGTGCATTGCGCACCAGACCAGTTCTAAGAGTTATGATTTATCTTCTCTTTAGCAGTATGTAAAAGTGACACTTGTTAAAATAACATTGTAACTTCAATGGTATTTTTGGTAGTGTTTGCTGGAGAAAAGGAATTCTGCAGACATCCTCACCTAGACAAGCAGCCTATCTTACAAGTTGGGTCCCTGAGTGAGGCCTCATGGGGAGTCTGAGGACAGGCTGCTGAGCTCCCGGGTACAGGTCTCAAGGCTCGTGTAACAGGCATCAGGGTGGGGGCCCAGGAAGCCTGTGGGAGGGTAGGGGTGGGCGCTTGTTCCCTGCTGTCTGAGCAGGCCTGGGGCGGGGAGTGAGACAGTGGCATTCAGGACATCAATTACCAGATGTGTCTTATTCAGGACATTCAAATCCTCTAGTAGCATCTTAATTCTGTTGTGTTTTGATGATTTTGCTGTTTTTCTAATAGGATTTTTAAAAAAAAAAAACCTTGTAAAGGAGGAAATAATTTTTATTAATGATATAAGAATCTAGCCTTTAAAGCTGCAGTGCAACAAAACCAGAGGCTGCCGCTGTCTCCAGCCTGCATTGGACCTGGTTTCTCAGCACCCGGCGCAGCAGCTCGTCACTAATGTGTCAGACAACTCCTACTGCAATGCACTTTCAGTGTCACATCAGAGCTGACTCCTTTATCTTTATGTTTCTTCAGATTAGATTACAGTGAAGGAAAGTATGTTCTGAGAATCTTTTTCAGATGTACATTTGCTTAAATGGTGGCTAAGTATGGTGGCTTGTGCCAGTAATCCTTGCGGTTTAGGAGGCTAAGGTAGAAGGATCACTTGAGGCCAGGAGTTTGAGAACAGTCTAGGCAATACTGAGATCTTGTCTCTGCAAAACATAAAACGGCCAACCAGGTGTGGTTGGGGATGCCTGTAGATCCAGCCTCTTGGGGAGGCTGAGGCAGGAGGATTGCTTGAGCCCAGGAATTTGAGATGCTGTGAGCTATGATTATGAAATGCACTCTTGATACAGAGGTGTTTAAAAAAACAAAACAAAACTTGAGCAGAAAGGAATACAAAGGGTACAGTTGTATGACTGCATTCCTTCTCTCCCATTTCTGTAAATTTTTAAAAAGTAAGCTAATCAATCTCTGATGGCGGAAAGGAAATCAGCGATTACCAGGGAGGGAACCTGACGAAGGGCGTGAGGAACCGTGGGGTGAAAGGCTCAGCGTCAATAGCAGTGAACTTCTGAGTAGAGACAAATATCAAAACTCACATCAGAAACTAAATTTGTGCAGTCTGTTCTATATCACTTGTCCCTTAATAAAGCTGTTTTGTACAAAGCTAGCTGTCAGTCAAAAGAGCAAATGCAAGCAGTTTGTTTTTGTAAGTGCAAATTTGACAGATAAGCCCTAAAGGTGGCAGATGTTGGACACGGTGCCCAGGTGTCACACAGCACAGCTGACTGTCATCAGCAGGCATGTGGAAGATGCATGTGAGGACTCCTCCATCTCTGAGGGAGCTGCAGGCAGTCTCTTAGCATGCAAACCACTGCCAGCCCACCAGGTCCTGTTCATGTTAATGAGTCGTCTTTTCTGGTTCCCTGAATAGTGCCTCGCGGACCTGCAGGAGTTCATGGACTTCCAGGAGGTGGGTGCCTGGCCTGAAGTAGTCCTTGCCTCTTGTCCCAGGCTGCCCTTGCTCATGCAGGTCCCCAGGGACCCGTTTGGCAGTATTGGTAGTTAGGGTGTCTTAAGTATTTTTGGTGTGCACCACACTCTTTCCACCATAGGAGTGAGCTACCGATGGCCTGGCCGTGGGGCCCGAGTGGCGTTATGTCAGCAGGTCAGTCCGGGACCGCTGGCTGGGCTCCCTGGTGGGTTCAATCCCCCTCGTCCTGCGCCGCCTCTTCTGAGTAAAGCTCTTAGCTCTGAGAGGCTGTTTAATGGATAATGGATTGTAATATAAATAAAGCAAAGCCATCGGCCGGCTAAGTGAGTGACATGTCAAACAACACCTCCTAGTATGGACAGTAGCTGCTTCTGTGTCTTTATTTTCATCACACGGGGATTTAGCCTCGAGGAGTGGGAAAGAGTGACTTCCCTTCCCTTCCCTTTCCTTTTTCTCTTTGTGACAGCCCAGTCTGTCCCCTCACTGTCTGTTTATTTTGTCCCCACTCAGCGGTGGCAGTGCAGCTTTTGTTGTGCGTGTGTTCCGCTGTTTGGGCGGCCCCTCCCTCCCTCCCTGCCTTCCTTCCTTCCCTCTGGGCGTGGGCTGTCAGCCTTGGCCTCCCAGTGTGTCACACACCCCTCGGTGCTGGACGCCAGGCGGCCCACCTGGCTGTGCGCCCCTCCTCACCGCCTGTGCCCTTCCTTCCGCAGCTGTGGACGTGGCTGGAGGAGCTGCAGAAGGAGCTGCTGGACGATGTGTACGCGGAGTCGGTGGAGGCTGTGCAGGACCTCATCAAGCGCTTCGGCCAGCAGCAGCAGACAACGCTGCAGGTGACGGTCAACGTGATCAAGGAAGGGGAGGACCTCATCCAGCAGCTGAGGTGGGCCTGGCCCCTCCGAGCACCTGGGACCCTGCCGTGCTTTCCTCTGTTGCTTTTCTGAACAAGTAGCTCAGCTTGTTAGTGCAGCTGGGCGCAGAGCAGCTGACACCTCTGAAGGGCTCTCCTCCCTCCCTGCTCCTTCTCCACCCCCGCCCCCGCCCTTCCAGCTGGAGAGTCGGTTTCCATTATAACATTGACTAATAAACCTTAGAATTCAGCTTTGGATACTTCCTCTTAACATTCACCTAGTAATTATTGGAATTTCTTTATAAAGCAGATAGATGACTATGGATGGACCTCCTAGGATTGCATCCTTAGGCCTGTCTAGAGCGTGGTGGGGCATCCAGCTCCCAGCCCCAGACCCTGGCAGGCCCTGTCCCTCAAGCCTCCTTGTCTCGGGAGGTGGAGCCGTGCTGGGATGGGTGGCTTTGTTTTCCTTAGAAGCAAATCCTTTTATTAGGAGAAGGACCCTTTATTAGGTCCGGACATTTTCACAAATTAACCTCCCCACTGTATGACTCAGAGGACACTTTGATTGAAGCGTTGACATATGTGACATTCACTTTGGTGAAGGAGAGGCAGGCAGAAGGTACTTAACTTACTTGATTGCATTGAGAGTTGACCCTCGCTATCCAGCACAGCTCTACCATTTATACTAACCAGGTACCTTCTGTTCTCTCCACTTAAGGAGAAAGAGGCTAAAAATCAAACACTACTGAAGTAATTTTCTGTAGTTCTAGTAGTTACTAGCCTCCTTACAAGAGTGACTTCAGAAGACTCCAGGGAAGCTCTCCGGGGCTGCTCAGATTTGGCAGTGCTGCTCCGGGAGGAAGCCCAGTTCGCCCTGCGAGCTTCATTCTCTGAGACGGGCAGTGCGGCTTCCTGCCAGCCTCTTCCCCTGAAGATCGGAGTTGCCGGATCTGGCATCTAACAATGTGAGGCTTTCTGGCCGGTTCCTGTTTGTCTTATAACCCCGTCCCCGCCGTGTGCCCTCATGCAGGGACTCCGCCATCTCCAGCAACAAGACGCCCCACAACAGCTCCATCAGCCACATCGAGACGGTGCTGCAGCAGCTGGGCGAGGCACAGTCGCAGATGGAGGAGCTCTTCCAGGAGCGCAAGATCAAGCTGGAGCTCTTCCTGCAGCTGCGCATCTTTGAGAGGGATGCCATCGACGTGAGTGTCCCCCTGTCCTTCTCTGTCCTCTGCCTGTTCAGGCCCCTAACAAGGAGGAGGGGGCAGCAAGCAGGGCATCCCATGCTTGTCCCTGAGAGTCGGGGGACTCTCAGGACCCGAGCAAAGCAAGTGTGCATGGCAGAGTGGAGGGAAACAGACACACCTGTCCCCTCGCCACAGTGCCTCAGCCTTGCCTGGGTCCACCACAGCACTCCCCTGTCCTGAGTGGAGCAGAGCTGCCCACTTAGGGTGGGTCCTCTCTCCCCGTCTCTCCCTCTCACATCATCTCTCCCCCTTCTTTTTCTCTTTCTTCTCTTTTTCTCTACCCCTACCCACAGTGGGACTGGTGGGAAGCCTTGGAGATGTTCTTGATTGTAATTCTCACATGAAAATGGGCTTTCCCACCTTACATGTGAACAGGAGAGAAGTACAGGCAGGTTCCTTTGGTCTTTCTTCAACAGAAAGAGGGTGGTTCTGAATTCTGTGCTAAGGAAAGTCTTTTTTTCTTGAACATGACATCATACCAGCAGCAGCAAGCACCATCGGAGGAGAATGAAATGTGGTGAAGGGAAGCAAGGGCTCTTCAGCCCAGCTGGGGCCTGGTGCTGGCAGCTCCACACAGCAGGTGCCCCCTGCACTCCGTTTGTTCTGAATTTAGAGCTCCAGCTCAGAAGGCACTCACAGCCAGACCCAGAGGTGCTGGGGGACAGCAGGACTGTGTGTGGACGGCCCTCCACCTACCCTGGGCCTGTCTGTAGGCCCCATCCTGAGGGCAGTTCTGCCTAGTGGTGCCAGCCCAGGCCAGCCCTATGCCGGCCTCTCGGTGACTTTGGTCAGCTGGTTGTCTAAACCTCCAGCACAGTTTTCCTTAAAGACAGACCTTGCTTCTTCTCGTTGTTTTCATTTGAGTTACAATAAGAAAGAAGCTAAACGCTAAACATGTTGCCTGGTAAAACCTGTTCCCATGCCCTCAGAGTCAGGACCACATGGTCCACAGGAAGCCTCCCAGAGCAGAGGCCCCTGGTTTCAGGCTCCAGGTAGCAACAGGATCAACAGAGGGCACAGCAGGCCTGTTTTTCTCCCTGATTTCAGAGGACTTCCTTTTGTAAAACTTAGCTGCTTAATACATATTTTCAGTTAACAAATGTAAAGTAGTCAGAAGCATTAGCTGAAGTCTTTTTGCCCATAGATTTTGGTATTTGAAAAACAAAAATTTAGTTCATTTGTCTTAATGCTACTATAAAGGGAAAACAATTTTTTAATTATATTTCTACTTTCACTGAACCAAAGCAGGAAAGAAAAACATAACATTTCCCTGCACTAAAGCCGTAGGATTGTAGGTGTCCACAGTAAAGCCCGTGAGCCAGACCCCGGGAGAGTACATCCCGGAGCTCAGGAGCTCACTGCCATGGGTCCGTTTCAGGCCAGATAGTTTAAAAGCCTTTACAGGATCATGGTCTGAGAACCTGCCTTCTTTTTCATAATCCTGAAACATGAAAATCTTGGCAGCTTAGGCTTTGGCAGTGATCTCTACTCTTACCCAGAAAACTGCCACATCTAACTGCCAGTTGGAAGCATGGAGTTATATATATGGTAGAAGTTCATCTGTTGTTTGGTTCATTTTTTAAAAATCCCCTGTATCTTTTGACTTTCAATTGCAATAGCATCTCCATCTTCCTAAGGTCGATCCAGGTTTTCACTCCTCATCCCAACTTGGTCAGGGCTCAGGTGGATGGAGCGAGTTGGGATCTGTGGGGACAGTTATTCCCTTGAAGTGTGTAGTGTAATAATCTCTCATAAGAAGTTGTTTCCTCCTTTCTGGGTTATATAATTTTTAAAAATTATGTAATGAAAGTTTTCAAGCCTATCTAAAAGTAGAGGGTAATACAGTGAAACGTCCTTATGTCTGTCTCCAAAATTCATCAAGATTCTGCCACCTTTGTGCCCTTCACTTGTTACTGTTGTGCTGTAGAACTTGAGAGAAAATGTGGGCCAGTTTATCGTTTCACTCTAAAGACTTTCCAAAGTATCTGTATAAAGCCACTTATGTACCCACGATCGGCTGAACATCCCCCAGTCATTTCTCCGGTCTCCTGACTCCCCACTGTGTTCGAGATTTTGGAGTGCTCTGCCAGGAGGCAGGTGGGGCTGACTCTTAGGTTTGATAGTCAGATAATCTGTCTCTTAATCTATAATCTATAATCTCGCCTTCTGCCTGTCTCCTTTCTTTTTCATGCCTTTTGTTGCAATAACAACTGGTTTAGTTGTCAAAGCAGCCAGGTCCCACATTCTGCATTTGTGTGCTTGATTTCTTCTATCAATAGATTGTTTAACTGTTTTTCCTTCCCTGACATTTCCTCTCAACTTGGAAGTGAGATGCAAAGACCTGATTGGATTCAGGTTCTGGTTTTATGCAAGAGTTCTCCCTTGGTGGCACATCACAGCTACCCTATGGGAAGGCATGTCTTGTCTGATTCTGCCTTTTTAGAGATGCCAAGACTGGTCTGTGTGTTCGGGCAGAGGTGTTGGGATCTTCTGCAGTTACATCCCCCTCAGCCTCTCATATGGTAGAGACTGTGCGGTCGTGATTGTAGCCAGAAATGGTTGTTTTACTAGAATTTAAAACAGATAGTTTTCTATTTGTAGTCATTCTACATTTAATAGATGGATTCATTTAGAAAGAGGGACATTCCTTCATCTTTATCATGAAATGCTTAAAATAATTATTTTCTTTCTTAAGTAATAATTTTTAAGATAAGTGTTAGTTTCCTATCTGCTTTTAAAGGAGAACAAAATTTTTTTGTTTGTTTGTTTGGCTTTTTAGCTCCTCTTCCTCTTCTACTTATTTATTTATTTATTTCTGAGTCTCATCTTATCGCCCTTGTTAGAGTGCTGTGGTATCACAGCTCACAGCAACCTCCAACTCCTGAGCTTAGGCGATTCTCTTGCCTCAGCTTCCCGATTAGCTGGGACTGCAAGCATGTGCCACAACGCCCGGCTATTTTTTCAATGCAGTTTGGCTGGCCCGGGCCCGAACCCACCACCCTCGGCACATAGGGCTGGTGCCCCACCCGCAGAGCCACAGGCATCGCCCTTTCTCTTCTTTTATTAATACTATTTGGAATTAGTGGAATTGTATATATTCAATATATTTTATTCAGTTGTGATATTTTTTCTTTTTGAATGTCTGTTGTTCCACTTTGGCCAGTGTGAACCCCTTCAGCTGGCTTCTGTGTCCTTTTGTATTTATTTTTAATTTTTTTAAACAGCTGTCCATTTTGAAATGCATCTATCTTAAATGTATAGTTTCTGGGTCCTTTTGACACAGTGAGTCTATTCCTTACTTGGCCCAGTGAGTTGCGGCAGCTTGTACTTCTTTTTCATCTTGGTCTTAAATAAATACTTTTCTCATTAAGATCATCTCGGACCTTGAGTCGTGGAATGATGAGCTTTCTCAGCAAATGAACGACTTCGACACAGAAGATCTCACAATTGCAGAGCAGCGCCTCCAGCACCATGCGGACAAAGCCTTGACCATGAACAACTTGACTTTCGACGTCATCCACCAGGGCCAGGACCTCCTGCAGTATGTGAATGAAGTCCAGGCGTCTGGTAAGAAGGGGCCACTCCTGTCTGTCTCTCGGGGCTACTTCATGTCATATGGGGAGTTAAGTTTATTTCAGCGTGAGGGCTGTAAGTTTTGTTAGCCTTCATGATACGAATATTAGAGATAGCTGTTCTTTAAAAGGCAATGTTTTGGGTTTTTTTTCAGGTAATACAATCAGACTTACTATTATGGAAAGAGTTACCCTTGATAACTCTCCCATGTTATTTTGAGGATCATTAACTTTAATTTCACAAAATGGTTATGTTGTATCTCTGTGAATCCTCAAAAAAATAGCTTCACATTCTTTTTTTTAAAACTTTTTTATTATTAAATCATAAACACATAGATCATGTATAGATTAATGCATTTATTTTTCCTTAGTTTGTATTTTACCAGCAGATGTCACTGTGGGCTCAAAAATGTAACTGTCATATTAGAAACTTATCCAATAACAACCTGCAGCTGTTATCACTCATTTTCACAAATTAAATTGAATACTGTACTTGCTAAAGAGTGAACCGTGTATATTGTGATTAACAACAAAAACAAGCACAGCACCTGTAGTTCAGTGGGTAGGGCACCAGCCACATACACCGAGGCTGGCGTCTTTGAGCCCAGCCCAGGCCTGCTAAAACAACAATGACAACTGCAACAACAACAAAAAATAGCCATGCAGTGTGGTGGGCACCTGTAGTCCCCACTACAGCTACTTGGGAAGCTGAGCAAAGAGAATCACTTAAGCCCAAGAGTTTGAGATTGCTATGAGCTGTGATGCCACTGTACTCTACCCAGGGTGACAGCTTGACACTCTGTCTCAAAAACAAAAACAAACAAAAAACCCCACCAAAACAAACTGAAGTTCATTCATTTGTAAAGGCTGCCACGCTTCCACCAGCTCTCCGTATGGGAGCAGAGGTGGGTCGATGGAAAATGGGTTTGCTGTGAGTGACATCCTTTCACACGCACTTACACGCTGAGGCAGGCATAAACGCTCTTCTGCAGGGCTCTGTCCTCCTTGAATTTGCCTTTCAGCATCATATGGCCTGGCCCCAGCTGGACAGGCCACTCACAAAAGCAGATTGTGTACAATTTCAGAACAGAAGTTTGAAGTGCCAGTTGAAGTCTAGGGTCTCCCTTCAATGTCCGCAGGCGTGGAGCTGCTTTGCGACAGGGATGTCGATATGGCCACTCGGGTGCAGGACCTGTTGGAGTTTCTTCATGAAAAACAGCAAGAATTGGATTTAGCGGCAGAACAGCATCGCAAGCACCTGGAGCAGTGCGTGCAGCTGCGCCACCTGCAGGCGGAAGTGAAGCAGGTGGGCAGACGGCTGGGTGGGGCCCTGGGCAGGTGACACTGACACTACAGACACCAGAGAGGGACGAATCTTCCTGGCCAATCGGGGAAGTCCGTCCCTCATGAGTTCACAACTGTCCTAATGATACATAAGCTTACACACAGTGCACCCCAATAACTCCGTACTTCATGTGTGGCTCAGCTCCCATCCCTGGTGGCCTGCAGGGTGCTAGGTAAAGTCCACGATGGGTTTACCCTGTGTAATTTCAGGTGCTGGGTTGGATCCGCAATGGAGAGTCCATGTTAAACGCTGGGCTCATCACAGCCAGCTCACTACAGGAGGCGGAGCAGCTGCAGAGGGAGCACGAACAGTTCCAGCACGCCATCGAGGTACGAAGGCCTGGTCCTGTCTCCACGGGTCGGTCTTTCTGTCCTTTAAGAAAACCTAAATCCCTGAATGTAGCACTGCCCATGGGAGCCAGACACAGGGCCCAGATGACACTGCAATCCAGTTGAGCACAGGAGGAGGGAACAGGCTGGCGGCCACAGTGGAGTGAGGATGCACATCCCAGCCAGGGCCTCACAGCGAGGGTTCCGGGTTCCTGCTACTCTGCCGCTCTACAGGCCCCTGGCAAGGTGCCCTTGTTTACTCAGGAATACCTCTGACCTGCAGAGCCTGGACTGGACGCTCAGCTGAGATTTTATGTCTTGCTGGACTTGGAGGCACATTACCACTGTTACCAACCTCAACAAGGCAGCTGGGGGGCAGGGGGGTGGGTGTCTTATCATGACCAGGTGCACCTCATGAATTCACTGTCTGTGTGGAAACAGTGCTGCCAGTAAAACTCACACCCTTGCTTCAAAGCAGCACTGTTAAAGTTGACACAGGGGTCAGTGCCTTGCCAGAGCTGTGGTAGAACAACTCGGGCCAGTTCCAGGCCTGTCCAGATTTCACTCTCAGTGTGTGGAATGATTATTTTTAGGGTTTTTGGCAGGAGAGAGGAGAGTGAGCAATATTTCTGATAGGTGGTCACAAGACCAAGTCAAGAGAAAGAGAGCATTTGATTCCACAAAACTTACATCCTGCTCTATTTACATATATGCTGTTAGCCAGAGAAGAAAGCCATAGAAGTCACTGCTAATTTATTCCCCAGATTAATTTATTTTCAACTACTTGTTGCCAATGGACATATTAACACCCTTTGCGAGGCTCAAAACTCTAAGCATCTTTTGAAAACTGCACACTGCACCAGTGATTTCTAGAAATTAAATTGCAGATACTGTTGTTATGTCTAGGTAAAGGCTAGGACTGGATTGTTTGTAGTATTTTATGGGATTATTCACACTTTTTTGGGTGAAATGCAAGATTTTGTACTATTTAGAAAACAGTCTGTGTCCACAGAGACTCTTGTGGTCTCCTGACTCTCCCCAGCCCCCACCCTAAGTTCTAGTTCTCTGGAGAGAACCTGTCCTCTCTCAAGGAAAATTCTTAGTGGACATCCAAATAATTTTCATAGATGTATCATATGGCATGGACCTCCAGAGAACAGTTGGTTCATCCTCAGCTTTCCATTAATTATTTTCTGAAAAATTTTTCCATGGAGCCCAAAGTTCACAGTTGAAAATGAAAAATTTTAAGGAAGTCTTCATTCTGGCCACCTTTTCATCACTTGCTCATTTGCCTCCAGTGGCTGTTGTAAGCAGCATCTATAGGACTAATAAACGTGGAACATTTCAATGGCTTTTGTAAAGACTCTTGTTCACTAAAGGTCTTTCCTGCTATTTATTTCTCAAGCTTAGAACCCCACCAACGAGACCCACCTGGAAACTCTTTGTATTTCATCCTCCGTTAGCTACTTCAAATATACATTTAGTTGTTGCAGGGTATAAAATTCTTTTTTGCAAAACTATCTACTGTGCATTTAGAAGTGTCCCAGAGAGTGCATATTAACTGCAGTTGTCTCTACAGAACGGTGACACACAGAGTAGCTGTAGCCCCCTGTTTCCTCCCAGTCAGCGGGCAGCGCCCCGTTAACTAAGCCTTCCCTTGTCTGCTCCCTCGCTAGAAGACACACCAGAGCGCACTGCAGGTGCAACAGAAGGCGGAGGCCATGCTGCAGGCCAACCACTACGACATGGACATGATCCGAGACTGCGCTGAGAAGGTGGCCTCGCACTGGCAGCAGCTCATGCTGAAGATGGAGGACCGCCTCAAGCTCGTCAATGCCTCCGTCGCCTTCTACAAGACGTCGGAGCAGGTCTGGGAAGCCCGTCCCCCTCACTCGGGCTCCCCACTGACTTATTATGTTGAGCTGATTTTATTGGACAATTCAGTCACTGGTAACACATCTGTCGTTATTGACCCGGTCAGTTGTAACTCAGGGAGGGAAAAGACATTCCAGAATTAAAATTATTCTTGCTACCTTAGGTGTCAAAGGATAAGAGGTGGGAAAGCAGCTAACACCATTCCTCCTTTCCTGTCATTTAAATGTGTGACTGACCCACGTCAGTGAGAGGCAGGATTTCGGCCTTGGTTTTATTCTCCCTCTGAAAGGCACACTTGAGTCAGACAGAGCCCAGTTGAAAGTGCTGCCCCTATGTGCCAAATCTGAGCCAGGAACTTTCTCCTGCTCACAGGTGTGTAGTGTCCTCGAGAGCCTGGAACAGGAGTACAAGCGAGAAGAAGACTGGTGTGGCGGAGCCGACAAGCTGGGCCCTAATTCCGAGACAGACCACGTCACCCCGATGATCAGCAAGCACCTGGAGCAGAAGGAGGCCTTCCTGAAGGTACGGGCTGGTGTGGGTGCCGGCGCCTCGGAGCCGCGCGCACACTCAGGGTGCACACCTCGACTGTCGTAGGTGCCGCCTACAGAATGCAGTTCCTGGGTGCCCCCGAGCATGGCACAGTCGTGGCTTCCCAGGGTGTCCCCCATACCCCACAGCTCTGGAAAGTGATGGGGCAACGTTGTATCAGCAAGAAGTCAGTTGAAGAAAGAAAATCTTAAAATCTTTTTCATGTGTGAATTACACTGTCTTTCTAGTTTTCTTGGAGAAAGAGCTAGAAATGTGTGATACCAAATGATGCTGGGGACACAGTGAGTGATTGGTTGACTGACTGACCCATTGATTGATTGATTTGGTGAAATATAATACCTGTAGCTTGAAATAATTTCCCTTTGGAAATTCAGCCTTTGAAATAAAGATTGCATCTCGGAAAAGGTGGAGTTGACACAAAGCACAGGCAGTTTGTGGCACCCACGCGCCATCAGTCACTAACATCTACGAGATGTTAATCCCATCACACGCACACCAGGCTGGGAGTTTTTGTTCTGTGAATCTTTAAGTAAGGAGTTTTTCCAGACTGTTTTGTTATCTTTTTATAATATGTCATATTTAGTTACACATAAGTCACAGATGTGCTTTTTAAAGTGGTCATAACGTTTGGAAACATCTGACACTGAATGCTTCCACATTTCCACATTGTGCTCTTGAGCTCAGAGAATTGCTGAAGTCCTGCAGTTTTCATACCGCAGGACCTGTTGAAAAGAGGCATGGTGTTTGCTTTTCCTTGTTGTTTTCTGAAGCTTATTTTTTCTCATTGCTCTTGCTGGTTCTGACCCCTCTGACCCCAGTTCCTGTTACATTTAATAATTTTGTTTCTGGAGTTGATTATCTGCCAGAGTCATTCAGTCTGAGAGAATAAGTTGTAACTTTGAAAATCGTATCTGCTAACATCTTAAGTAAGGTGAGAAACCATGGTGGTTTCCAAAGTCACTAACTGTGACTGTGTCGGAGGAGGCCTGGATGAGGCCTTGAAACTTCTGCCCCAGCTCCTTACTGCTGCCGAAGTTAACTAAACGCCGACCACTCTTAGGATTTGGAGTTGGAATTATAATTTACCTCTGTCAGGAATCTGTTGAGTATAAGAGAAAAATGAAAACTACTCAGCTACTGTAATTAAGAAAGATAATGTAGGTTAAACTACTAAACAAAAACATAGATGGTGTCTGACTTACAATGGGTGGACTTCAGATTTTTCAACTTTAAGAGAGTACTAAAGCAGTTCACTTCAGTAGAAAGTGGATTTCAGGTGCCCATAGACCATTCTTCTTTTCACTTTCAATAAATTATACGAGATAGTCAACACTGCACTATAATGTTGTCTTTGCATTAGCTGATTTTGCCCAACTCTAGGCTAATATAAATGTTCTGAGCACATTTGTGATGATCTAGGATAAGCTGTGTTGCTGGGTAGATCAAGTGCATTAAATGTACTTTTGATTCAATGATATTTTCAGCTTATGAAGTTTATTGGGATGTAACCTCATTGTAAGTCAAATGCTATCTATAATCACAAGCTTATTTGGATTCCTTTGTTCAACTATGATTTTGTCACAGTCCTGTATAGGATATTTTTTAAGTTTATTATGGAAATTTAAGGATATGTACAAGGCATAGAGAATTCTTACCCAGCTTTAGTTGTTATCAACCTATGGGCACAGGATTATTTTAAATTCTAGCTGTTGTATCATTTTATTTATAAATATTTTAGTATGTATGTATCTAAACACAAAATTCTCCCTTTCTGAAACATAACCACAATACCATTGTCATATATTTAAAATTAACAGTAATTCTTTAATATTACTATTACCTAAAGTCTAGCAGTGTTAAAATTTTTCCAGTTGTCCTATATAAAAGTTATTTTACACATGGTTTTAATCAAGATTCAAACAAGGTCCGAATACTAATTTGCTTGGTGTGACTTGTCAGTCTTCTCTAATAAACACCACTCCCTTTTTATTACTGTTTATTAATTGAAGAAATAGGCTGTGAAACAGTGAAATTTTCCCAGTCTGGCTCTTGATAATTGCATCCTGTGGAGTCATTTAGCACAAGCTGCAATGTTGCAGATTTCTGTTAGAGCCAGGTTTGTGTGTGTGCTGTGTGTACACATGCACATGTGTGTGACATGTGAGTATGCGTTGTCACATGTCACTTCTGACACTTCTTGCCAGGGCCCAGGACTGGCCAGGTCTCGGGCCCAGCTTAACTAGGTTCCAGACGGGGATCGCCAAGTTACCTTGCTCAGGTTCAGTTTCTCTTAGGTGCCTGAGGGCTATCTACTTTAGCTGGAGAGAAAGAATCTTAGAGTAAGCAGTCTTCTTAGAAAGATAGATCATAGTCTTTAGCAGAGCTTGGTGATCTTCAGCAGAGACGCCGTGCTGGCGTTCTGCAGGCAGGAGAGGAGACAGAGTCAGAGTTAGTGATAGAATGTGCATGCTCCCCACTGCCTTCTCCTCCAGCCTAATATAGGGCTGATCTCGTGCCTCTCAACACCACAGGTGCAGAGACTGCCAATTCACCACTGCTCTCATCTCGTGAGCTCTCATGCTTGTTAGGAGAGCTAACTCCCTCTCCACGCCCTTTCCACCCAGGTGTTCCATTATTGAGCTATACAGGTATTTCTTATAACTCTCCTCCTAGCCATACGCTATATGGGCTACAACAATGTGTGAAAACACATGTGTGCATATGTGTAATGTTTTTGTGGCATGTGTGGTTACACGTGTGTATGTGTGTGTTTGGGGTATGCCTGTGTGTGTGTGTGTGTGTGTGTGTGTGTGAGATGAGCTTAGAACACCTTGCCTCCCTGCTTGTACTTCCTAATGTGTTAGCTCTGGCCAAATAACATCTGGTTCTCTTTTCTGTCTCTGAATGGGGATTATCAGTGCTTCTCATGTGGTGCGTCCCATTCATCCCCGTGTACTCCCCACCAGGCTTTCACCTGGGGGAGGGTTTAGCAGAATGTAGTGATACTGTTTTATTAGAAGTTGCAAAATGGTGATATTCTAATTCTGTCATCCCTTCAGCCCCGATTGGCTAGAATTATTCCCTCAGCTGTTTGGTTAGTTTGAAATAGTTTCTCTAGAAAAAACAGAGCAAATGGTTGATCCTTTTATTTGCTGTTTTCAGGATAATGAATTGCTGTCATAGCAACCTCTACTTATGACTTTTTTTCCCCCTGTCATGATGGATTTTAGTATATTTGGTGTGTTTCAGGCAAACATAGTTCTTTTAATGTCTACTGGTCCCATCTGTGGGAGCCCCTGTAAGTCAGGTCACTCAGATGTCCTTTCCACGTAACCGAGGGGGTCTTTAGCATCTTCCTTGCTCTTTGGTATGACAGCTTGAAATGCCAGGATGTTCAGTAAAGACTCATGATGTATTCTAAAAAAATTATATCCTAGACTGAAAAAGCATAGAAACCATGACCAGCCCTATGGTAGAGACCATCCCTCGCGCCCAGAGTGTGGTCTCTGGATACAGTTTTCACCAGGAGCCAGGGCTCCTTGAAGAAGAGATTAATTCCAAATCAGAGACAGGAATGTACGAGATACTTCCAACTCAAATATAATTAAAGGCTTTTTTCCCTTGTTGATTTTATATTTGTATCGTTTTATGTAAAACCCTTTTTTAAAAATATACTCATGAAATTGCTTACTTGGTTTATCCTAGTACGTAAACATAACCAGGTAATACCTGTTACCTGTTACGCAGTAGCACCATGTAACAATCTACCCCAAACTCAGTGGCTTAAACCAGTGTTAGAAACTGGGACCTGGGGCTCGGCGCCTGTGGCTCAACGGGCTAAGGCGCCAGCTACGTACACCTGAGCTGGCGGGTTCGAATTCAGCCTGGCCCCGCCAAACAACAATGACGGCTGCAACCAAAAAATGGCCGGGCGTCGTGGTGGATGCCTGTAGTCCCAGCTACTTGGGAGGCGGAGGCAAGAGACTCGCTTGAGCCCAGGAATTGGAGGTTGCTGTGAGCTGTGATGCCATGGCTCTCTACCCAAGGGGACAGCTTGAGACTCTGTCTCAAAAAAAAAAGAA
>CAUYON010165301.1:0-14578 GCA_963573935.1 Arctocebus calabarensis
CACCTGAGCTGGCGGTTCCAAATCCAGCCCGGGCTGCCAAAACAACAATGACGGCTGCAACCAAAAAATGGCCGGGTATTGTGGCGGGCGCCTGTAGTCCCAGCTACTTGGGAGGCGGAGGCAGGAGACTCGCTTGAGCCCAGGAATTGGAGGCTGCTGTGAGCTGTGATGTCACAGCACTCTATCCAGGGTGACAGCTTGAGGCTCTGTCTCAAAAAAAATAAAAATAAAAATAAATTAGTAAACACTATTCAAAGGCCATGCAGAAAAAAATCACAGTCCCTAAGTTAACAATCTAGAAAAGCTCTGTCCAACAAACCTGTCTAGGAAGATGAAAAGTTATCCCTGTACTGTCCAAATATAGTAACTGAACTTTTAGTTTAAATTTAATTAACTTAAAACAATCCCATGTAGTTGACAGCTATTGTACTGGACAGTGCAGGCCTATCATTAATAATGGGGCAAAGACAGGAGTCACTAAGAGAATAAAGTGCTCCAAGGGTACAGTGGGAAAAGCAAAAATTCAATGGGGGAGGGAAGGGAATAGTCAGAAAAAACTTGATTAAAGCCGCAACATTTTCAATAAGGAAAGGATAGGATCCTAACCAGCCAAGAGGTAAGAAAAACAAGATGCATTTTCAGAATATTGGGCAATGAAGTTTGTCTGGAGCTTGGGCTACATGTATGAAATCAGCAATGGAGTGTAATAAGAGACACAGGTTAGGCCTCAGGTGTGTGCTAAGCAGGAGCTGTCATCTGGTAGGCAATGAAGCTATCAAATAGCACAGCAGTTAAACAGGCAGTTACAATATGAGCCCACAATTCTACTCCTAGGAGTAAACCCAAGAGACATGAAAACACAAGACTACCCCAAAACATGTACATGAATTTTTATAACATTATTCACAACAGCCAAAAACTGCAAACAGCCCAAATGAAGCACCAGTAGGTTCTTCATAACGACTACTAATGTAATGCAATTTACCCTTGCCACTAAAAAATTTTACAGAATCACATTTGAATTCTAGTGAAGTTTCAAAGCAACCAAAAGTTACATTTCCTGAAAACAGATTTACTTCCTCAGAGGCTAAAAAAAAAAAATCCCAAAGTAAATATAAACTTTTAATGAATTGAAAATTATAGAAAGCCAGGTGCGGCAGCTTATACCTGTAATCCCAGCACTCTGCAAGGCCAAGATGGGTGGACTGCCTGAGCTCACAAGTTTGAGACTAGCCTGAACAAGAGCAAGACCCCGTCTCTAGGCTCAGCACCCACAGCTCAGCTGTTAGGGCACAGGCCACATACACAGAGGCAGGCAGGTTTGAACCCAGCCCAGGCCTGTTAAACAACACTGACAACTGCAACAACAACAAAATTTAGTAGATTGTAGCAGGCGGCCATAGTCCCAGCTACTTGGGAGGCTGAGGCAAGAGAATGGCTCAAGCCCAAGAGTTAGAGGTTGTTGTGAGCTGTAACATTACAGCACTCTACCAATGGCGACATAGTGAGACTCTGTCTTAAAAAAAAAAAAAAAAAAGGAAAATTACAGGTAGATAATATACAACAGAATGATGGAAGAAAATGTTGGTGTTCCTTCTCCAAAAGCCAAAAACAACTCGTATTTGTCTGAACAAAAGCCAAAAATCTTCTTCAGTAACTTTTTCAAGTGATGAAAAAGATTTCCCCAAGAGGTTGAGCTGGAGGGTAGGGAAATGCCTTGTTCAGCACCATCTCCCTGCATCTCACACAGTGCCTGGCATAGAGCAAGCTCTTAATGCCTTCTAAATGCTCCTGAATAAGTAAAAACTTTCCAACAGAAAATACGGGACTTTTCACATCAACAAATATTACCTCACGACATTTATTTAAAATTTAATTCAGAATTGTCAAAACACTATCTGTTTACTGACTTATGGACTTGAAACCTGAATCCACTGATCAATCTTCACATCACTAAGAGTCAAACCGTTTGCATCCTTAAATAATGAAAATATGAATTATTCTGCATCATCTAAGATGTACTGCTACAAAAATCAAATGGCGCCTATACACATAAACTTTCAGTTTGCAGGAAGACAGGAGTTGGAGGAATATGCTGAATAACACCATGAAGCAATCAAACAGACCCCAAAGGAGTCAGGGATTCTAGACAACAAATTCTTCAATAAGTCAACAGTAAGGAAAACAGGGGGAAGCAGGATTGTTCTACATTAAAACACATTTAGACATAATGGCAACAGATGGGTTTTGTTTGGATTCTGATTTATTAAAAATTATAAACATATTTTAAAAATATTTGGGGGTGGCGCCCTTGGCTCAGTGGGTAGGGCAACGGCCCCATATACCAAGGGTGATGGGTTCAACCCCAGCCTCAGCCAGCTAAAACAGCAGTGGCAACTGCAACAAAAATAGCTGGGCATTGTGGCGGGCACCTGTAGTCCCAGGTACTCAGAGGCAAGAGAATCACCCTAGCCCAAGAGTTGGAGGTTGCTGTGAGCTGTGGTGTCATGGCACTGTACCAAGGGCAACAGAGACTCTGTCTGAAAAAAAAATAAAAGAATATTTGGGCCAGACGCACTGGCTCATGTCTATAATCCTAGCACTTGGGGAGGCTTGAGCTCATGAGTTTAAGACTAACCTGAGAAAGAGCCAGACCGCCCCCCCTCTAAAAAAATAGCTGGGCTTTATGGTGGGCGCCTGCAGTCCCAGCTACTCAGGAGGCTAAGACAAGAGAATTGCTTGAGCCCAGGAGACTGAGGTTGCTGCGAGTTATGATGCTATGGCACTCTATCAAGGGTGATGAAGTAAGACTCTATCTCCAAAAACAACTTAAAAAAAAAAATAGATTTGGGACAAAACTGAATATGGGCCGGGTATCAGATGGTAGGAAACAATTAAGTGTGATAATGCTGTGGTTATGTATAAATACAGCAAATTGATACTTCATATTAAGATTGAAGGTTGTACACTGTATTGTACTTTTTCAGTTTGTATAAAGTAAAAATAAAGAAAAAACCAAGGAAAAACACACCATACCCAATACATCTTAAGACTTTATTTCCCAGTCTGATTTGCTGTGAACGAAGGGCCCCCCAAACCAAGGCTGGATCCGAAGTTAATGCTTTTTGTTTTGAGACAAGAGTCTTACTTTGTCCCCTGGGGTAGAGTGTACTGGCAGCATAGCTCACAAAAACCTCTGACTCTTAGGCTCAAGAGATCCTCTTGCCTCAGCCTCCCTGGTAGCTAGGACTACAGGTGCCCACCACAATGCTGAGCTATTTTAAGAGACAGGGTCTGGCTCTTGCTCCAGCTGGTCTTAACTCCTGAGCTCAGGTAATCTATCCACCTTGTTTTAAAATTCTAGAGCACTAGAATTACAGGCACGAGCCACTGTGCTCTGCCTTTTTTTTTTGAGACAGAGGCCACTCCGTTGGCCTGGGGTTGAGTGCCATGGCTTCATCAACAAATTCTTGGGCTCAAGCGATCCTCAAGCCATGCCTCAGGCTCCCAAGTCGCTGGGACTCCAGGCACCCACCACAACACCTGGCTAGTCTATTTTTAGTAGAAATGAAGTCTCCCTCTTGCTCAGGCTGTTCTCCAACTCCTGAGCTCAAGCAATCCACCTGTCTCAGCCTTATAGAAGGGTATTACTTTTTTAAAGTTTCTCATTTGAAATAACTCAACTGTCAGAACTCCTATGGATGGACTGACATATGGCTCAGAACAGAGAAATCTCAGGTTTGCCCTTAAAATGATGACAGCAAAAATTCCTTAACTTGAAACCTCCAATAATAATCAGAAGTATCTTTTTTTTTTCAAGTGAGACAGTGTCACTTTATCGCCCTTGGTAGAGTTCAGTGGCATCACAAGCTCACAATAACCTCCAACTCTTGTTCTTAAGCAATTCTCTTGCCTCAGCCTCCTGAGTAACTGGGACTTCAGGCACCTGACACAATGCCCAGCTATTTTTTTTTTTGTTTTTAGCAGGCTGGGGCTGGGTTCAAACCCACCAGCTCTGGTGTATGTGGCTGGTGCCCTACCCAATGAGCTATGGGCACCGCCCAGAAGAAAAGTATCTTTAAAATGGCTTGGCACCTGTAGCACAGTGGTTATAGCACACACCCCGAAGTTGGTGGGTTTGAACCCAGCCTTGGCCAGCTAAAACAATGACAACTGCAACAAAAAATAGCTGGGCGTTGTGGCAAGCGCCTGTAATCACAACTATTTGGGAGGCTGAGGCAAGAGGCAAGAGAATGCTTAAGCCCAAGAGCTGAAGGTTGCTGTGAGCTGTGACGCCACAGCACTCTACCCAGGGTGACATAGTAGAACTCTGTCTCAAATAATAAAATGAAAGGCTCTACTACTTTCTCTAGTTTTAAAATTACCCGTGATCTAAACAAAATTCCCACACAGATTAGTAATTATGAAATAATAAAATATAAGACTTTTAAAATTTTACATCAACAAACCTAGTTTCATGGGGTTCAAATTCTATTTCTCTCAGAAACAGTATGTAAGACACACTACTAGCAATGTCTGACGTTACCAAGAATATATGCAATGTGAGAAAGTTCTCTGCTACCCTCTCCCCAACCTTTACTACCTTTACTGGAAGGTTTGCATTCTACTAGGAGAAATTAATATATTTCTGCACAGTAGAATCAGACTTAAAAGATGAAAACAGAGTGAAACAGACATCAGAAAACGCTGTTCTATTACAACGGTGTAGGATTGTTTTAAAATTGTCAGCTGATCCAGGAAAACAAACTGTCACATCCAAAACAAGTTTAAACACACATTTCCCTTTGAACTAAAGAACCTATAAAAAAAATTATTTTAAAATGCACTTTAGATCTTTCACTTTTATCTTCCCTATGTCTGAAATTCAAACAATAATGTTGGCATTATATTTCTAACCTTAAAATGAAAATGAATTGAAAGGCAACTATACATGCAGAGCAAGCCCTAACACACTAACGCCTGATAAGACGACACGGCAGAAAGAGCAGAGACAGTTTCCTCCCACTATTCCTGAGGGCGGGAGGCAGGAAGAAGGGGAAACTACGTGCTGGGGCAATTCTACTGACCGCTACACAGGGACACCCTAGAGAACCCCCAAGACCGTCTTGCCTCAGTCTCCCAGGTAGCTACGACTACAGGAGCCCACCACAATGATGGGTGTCTACAGCTCTTAAAGCCTGGGGGGGGGGCCTTCCCCCAATAGACCTTAAGTTTCACTTAGTCACAACCACAACTAGTTTCAACTCATTTTAAAGCTTTCTTGCAAGCCAAAACACTCCAAAATGTTACGTGAGTATCATATGCAAACGATATCAAAGCCAGCTAAGGGGAGCAAAATCTTCAGCTTTGACATTAGGAAAAACAGCTTTAGACTGCTCAACTCTTGGCTGTCAAAGCAAAAATAACCCACTACTTTTTTACCTACCCGAGTTTTAAAGTGTGTCCCTATTATCTACTTAATCTGAGGCGGTTCATCCCAAATATTTCAGCCTAATCTCAAATTACACAAGGATGACTTGAAAATTTAAAGACTTGTAACTATATAAACTTTTCATTTTTAAAGTTTTCTTGCACGCCAAGCCACTCCAAAATATATTTGTTTCACTTCAATGATTAAACGTTAACTGATACAAACCATTAGGTACACATTTAAAGTCCACATACGTTACGAAAAGAAAAAATACCCAATGTGCGGACACGATGTTTTCTTTTTTAAAGTTAACCGAGCTGTGCCACGAAATGCCCTTTCTGAAGAAAATCTTAAAAGCGTAATTTGAAATCATGCCTTTTCAAGCTGGTGGGGGGAGGCGCAGTTTCCGCCAGGCAAACGGAATTAATTTTTACTTTGGGGTAGACAAAGTAAGTAGTTACGCATTGTAAAGGATAACGATCACAACTCACTCACTGTTCCCCGGTTTTTCCTACTCAAACATTTTCCAGATCCGCTCTAACTCCGACCTTTAGAAGGCCGAGAAAACAGTCTGTGCTACAAACCCGCCCCTCCCCGCACCTGCCCGCGCCCCCCGGCTGCGCTGCTCTCCGCCCCGGCCGCCCCCTCCCCCAGCCCGGCCCGGCCCGTGGGACAAAGCGCGCCCGGAGCCCTGCCCGCCCGGCGACCCGAGCCGCCGGCCCGACCTTGGCGCCGCCCCGGGCGGCCGCACAAAGCGCCGCACTTCCGGCCGATCGGCGCCCCGCCCGCCGCCGGGGAGGGAGCGCGTGCCGCCCCGGCCCCGGCCCGCCCCCGCTCACCGCGCCGCAGCGGCGGCCTGGGCCTCAGTGACCAGCGTACGCCGGCCCGTGGCGGGCTTGGCCGTGGGGCAAGATGAAGGGCGAGGACTACGGACGCCTGATCCGATGCGGGGCTGACCCGCGAAGCCCCGCGTCCCAGCCGCCTCCCGGGCGCCGCGCTCCGGCTCTCTTGGCTCGGCTCGGCCCGCCTCTCCGCAGCCCGCGCTCCCCGCCGACGCTGCGCAGCCACCGAGCCGCCGACTTCACTTCCGCCCAGGGCGCGCCGCAGCCGGGGCGCGCCTGGCACGTGACCCAGCGGCGTGCGCGCTCCCAGGGCGCCTGGGAGGCACCCGGATGGACTAGCGAGTGCGGGTGCCGATCTCGGAAAGCCTGGCCTGCGCTAGGGGTTCTCTTCGCGCGGTGTAGCGCGCCTGTCACTGCTGTGACAATTCGCATAACACGTATTATCAAGGAAAAATAACCTGTCGGAATGTAGTTATAGCTTTGTTGCACTTTTTGCAAGAAAAGTACTTGAGACAGCCCCCGCACCGCCGTAGTTTTGTGCAGATCAGACGCCCGGGCGCCGGGCCGTGGCGCTGCTTGAGCGCTCTGCGGTCCCCAAGTCCTGCAGCGCCGGGGACGACTCGCCTTACACGCGCACAGTTGACTGACTTCCAGAACGCACGACTGCAGAGGAGAGGCCCGGGTCCGACGAGGACTCGCCGTACCGAGGGCCCAGGAGCGGAGCGCGGTGGCCGGTGCCCGCGAGTCCCCGGCCCGCCCGGGCGGGAGCAGCCAGATCCGCGCTGCCGGCTGCGGTTCCCACTGAGGGTGCTTCGCGTAGTATCTGTCAGATTTAAGGGTGGGTACAAATAGTTGCAAAGGACGTGACTGCTAGGGCACTGTAAAATTGGCACGCTACGCTTTTACATATATCCATTGGTATATAAACACCGTGGTGATTTGGGTCTCACGGTTTCAGTTTTGAAAATACATTAAGTTCTGTAACCACAAAACCCTCAGCCCACTCCCCCTGGAATTCTCCCCTACTCCTACATGCATTTTCAGGGGCCTGTTTTTAATCACTTGTTTCTGGCGGGATAGCTGGGAAGTGCTTCAGTAAAAAGCCCAAATCTTGATGTCTTCACCCAAAAAATTTTATGTACTATATATACAGTTTAAAAAGTTTTAAATATAACTTTTATTTGTCTTATGTGCCTAGTAATAAACTTACATAGTGCCTAGCAATAAACTTTTAAAAGATGGTGCAATATCTATGTGAACAAAATTTTAAGTAACTTGTGAAGGGGAAAGCATGAACTCGTGGGGGAAAGCATCACATTCTTGGATAAGTAGAACTAACATCAGGAAGATGTCACTGTTCCCTAAATTAATTTATGAATTTAACACAATCCCAATAAAATGCCAATAATTATTTTAACTGAAGTGATTCTATTTAAATATGGGGAGAAAATTAACAAGAAACATCAAATGTGAGAAATTTCTGGCCAGGAAAACTTTGAAAATAAAGAGTATTAGGGAGGAGGCCCCTAGACCTGCCAGATATAAATATATATTTAGGCTCGGTGCCAAGAGCTCAGTCAGTAGGGTGCTGGCCACATACACCAGGGCTGGCAGGTTCAAGCCCAGCCCTGGCCTGCTAAACAACAATGACAACTGCACCTAAAAAATAGCCAGGCATTGTGGCAGGTGCCTGTAGTCCCAGCTACTTGGGAGGCTAAGGCAAGAGAATCACTTAAGCCCAGGAGTTTGAGGTTGCTGTGAACTGTGACACTGCAGCACTCTACAAAGGGCAACATAATGAGACTGTCTCACACACAAAAAAATAATAATAATTATATATATATATTTAAAAACCTCAATCAATTAAGCAGTGTGTCAGTAGTGTGTGAATAGTGACCTGTAAAATATAATACACAATCTGGAAATGTAACCAAATAATTTTGGAAAGTTAGTGTCTGATAAAAACAGCATCTCAGGGTGGTGCCTGTGGCTCAGTGAGTAGGGTGCTGGCCCCATATACCCAGGGTGGCGAGTTCAAACCCAGCCCTGGCCAAACTGCAACAAAAACAAAATAAAAAAAAAAAAAAAAAAAAAAAAACAGCATCTCAAACCACTGAGGATAATGACAGACTGTTCAATAAATGGCGTTAAGACAAAAATATACACAGGGCGGCACCTGTGGCTCAAAGGAGTAGGGCTCTGGCCCCATATGCCAGAGGTAGTGAGTTCAAACCCAGCCCCCGCCAAAAAAAAAATATACACATGAAGAAATATAAAATTAGATGTATAACTTGTATACCAGAATAACATCATAATCAAAAAAAAAAAAGATGAACATATAACCATGGAATTGTAAAAGACAGGAGTAAAATATGAGAAGATAACCTTTTTTTGTTTTTTGAGACAGAGTCTCACTATGTCGCCCTCAGTAGACTGCGACAGCAACACAGCTCACAGCAATCTCAAACTCTTGGACTTAAGCAATTCCCTCGCCTCAGCTTCCCAAATAGCTGGGACTATAGGCACCGGCCACAATGCCCAGTAATTTTTTCATTGTAGTTGTCATCGTTTAGCCACCCGAGCTGGGTTCCAACTGCCATCCCTGGTGTATGTGGCTGGAGCTCTAACCAGTAAGCTAGGGGCACCGAACGAGGAATTACTTTTTTGTTTTTGAGACAGAGTCTCAAGCTGTTGCCCTGGGTAGAGTGGCGTGGCAGTGGCATCACTGCTCACAGCAACCTCAGACTCTTGGGCTTAAGCAATCCTCTTGCCTCAGGCTCCCAAGTAGCTGGGGCTACAGGTGCCCAACACAATGCCGGGCTTTTATTTGGTTATAGACGTCATTGTCGTTTGGTGGGCCTGGGCTGAACCACCAGCCTTGGTGTAACATGGCTGGCACCTTAGCCGTTTGAGCTATGGGGGCCGAGCTACCAGTCAATACCTTTTTAATATTGAAGTAAAGAAGGCTTTCTGGCCAGGTATGGTGGCTTACACCTGTAATCCCAGTACTTTGAGACTTTGGGAGACAGAGGCAGGTTCAAGACTAGCCTGGGCACCATAGCCAGATCCTGTCTCTACAAGAAAATAGAAAAATTAGCTGGGCTTGAGGGCACACCTATAGTCCCAGCTGCTTGGGAGGCTGAGGAAGGAGATTGCTTGAGCCTAGGGACCTAAAGGCTTCGGAGAGCCACTGCACTTCAGCCTGGGTGACGGAACATGACCTTGTCTCAAAAAATTAAGGCGGAGAAGGAGAAAAAAGAGGAAGAAAAAAAGAAAAAGAAGAGGAAAAAGGAAGAGGCAATGGCCTTTCTATTACTCAAAATCCAGAAGCTGTGACTATAAAAAACATTGGTTCTAGGCACTGTGGTTCACGCCTGTTATCTAGCACTCTGGGAGGCCAAGGCAGATGCATTGCTTGAGCTCAGGATTTCAAGACCATCCTGATCAAGAGTGAACCTTTTCTCTAAAAAAAAAATAGCGGGGCATCGTGGCAGATAGTCCCAGCTACTCAGAAGGCTGAGGCAAGAGGACCACTTGAGCCCAAGAGTTTGAGGCTGTGGTGAGCTCTGATGCCAGGGCACCTTATTAAGGGTGACGAAATGATACTCTGTCTCTAAAAAAAGAAAAATAAAACAAAGGAAAAACAAAACTTTGGTTGGCCTAAAGCACCCTAAGAAAAGTCAAAAGGCAAGTTACTAACAAGGAAGAAATAGTCTCAACATGTATTATAGACAAAAGGCTAATCTCCTTAATATTCCAGAAGTCAGTAAGAAGGTCCTACAACCTAATAGAAAAATGAAGATAGTTCACAGAAAAGGAACGACAAATGGCTCCTTAACCATATGAAAAAAATGCACTCTCATTTGTAGAAAGAAAAATGCAAGTTAAAATTCATTAGTATAGGCTCAGCGCCTGTGGCTCAACGGGCTAAGGCACCGGCCACGTACACCTGAGCTGGCAGGTTCGAATCCAGCCTCGGCCCACCAAACAACGACAGCTGCAACCAAAAAATGGCCGGGTGTTGTGGCGGGCGCCTGTAGTCCCAGCTACATGGGAGGCGGAGGCAAGAGACTCGCTTGAGCCCGGAATTGGAGGTTGCTGTGAGTTGTGATGCCACAGCACTCTATCCAGGGTGATAGCTTGAGGCTCTGTCTCAAAAAAAAAAAAAAAAATTATTAGTATAACATTTTCTACCTATGATTGGCAAGTTTCAAAAAAACTGACAGTTGGTGGTGCCTGTAGCTCAGTGGGCCACATTCAGCAAGGAGGGCAGGTTCAAAACCGGCCTGGGCCCCCTAAAACAACAATGACAACTGCAACAGAAAAAGAGCCAGGCGTGTGACAGGTGCCTGTAGTCCCAGCTGCTTGGGAGGCTGAGGCAAGAGAATCCTTTAAGCCCAAGGGATTCTCTTGTGAGTTGTGACGCCACAGCACTCTACTGAGGGTACCATAGTTAGACTGTCTCAAAAAAAAAAAAAAAAAAACCTGACAGGGCCCTCTACTGGGGCTGCTGTCAGAAATGGGCATTCTCAGACATTGCTGGACTGCAGAGATTGTGATTCAAGGTAAAGATGTGCAAAACTTTTGAGCCAGCAACTTCACTTCTGGAAGTGTGTGTACAAAGATAACTTGTAAATATCTAAAATGAAATAGGTTCATGCTTATTGCAGCATTGTTTCAAGTAGCAAAATACCGGAATCAACCCATGTCCACCACTAGGGGAAAAACTACATACATTCTGGTTCATTACTATAGTAAAATACTCTAACTCAAAAAAGAACCAAAGAACCTTTCCATGTTCTGAAATGGAAATATCTCCACGGTAGCTCAATCAAAGAAAAGCAAGGAGTAGAACTATATTAAAGAGCATTGTGTAAAAAGGTGGAAATTTGCATTTACAAACTATTGTGATATTTCAGATTTACTGACAAATATTTAAAAAACTAACAGCAATGATTTTCTGTGGTGAGACTAGAACAGAGTGTGCCCTGAGTAGATAAGGGACAGGAGTAACAAAGATAATTTTCATGTTAGTTTTTTTTTTTTTTTTTTTTAAACAGGGTTTCACTCTGTTGTCCAGGCTACAGGACATTGGTGTGATCACAGCTCACTGCAGCTTCAAACTCCTGGGCTCAAGGCTTCCTCCTGCCTCAACCTCTGGAGCCGCTGGAACTATAGGTGTGCATCCCCATGCCCAGCTAACTTTTCTATTTTATGTAAAGACGGGTCTCACTCTTGCTCAGGCTGTTCTAGAACTCCTGGCCTCAAGCAATCCTCCCACCTCAGCCTCCCAAAGTATTAGGATTACAGACATGAGCTGCATGTACATAGGTTCATGTTAGGTCTTTTCGCACTTTTGGGAGAGGGGGAGGGACAGAGTCTCACTTTGATGCCCTTAGCCCTTAGTAGAGTGCTGTGGCATCATAGCTCACAGTAACCTCAAACTCTTAGGCTTAAGTGATCCTCTTGCCTCAGCCTCCCAAGTAGCTGGGACTACAGGCACCCACCACAATGCCCCATAAATAGATAGGGTCTCACTCTTGTGCAGGCTGGTCTCAAACTCCTAAGCTCAGACAATGCACCCACCTTGGCCTCCCAGAGTGCTAGGATTACAAGTGTGATTCACCATGCCTGGCCCAACATTTTTTTTTTTCTGAGACAGAGTCTGGCTCTGTCACCCTGGGTAGAGTGATATGGCGCCATAGCTCAGAGCAACCTCAAACTCTCAGGTCAGGCCTGAACAATCCTCTTGCCTCAGCCTCCTAAGTCCTTTGGACTACAGGCATGCGCTACCATCTTTAGCTAGTTTTTCAATTTTTAGTTGAGAGAGGGCCTTGCTCTTGTTCTGCCTCCTGAGCTCAAAGCGATCCAATTGCCTCTGCCTCCCACAGTGCTAAACTTACAGGGATGAAACACACTGTTCCTGGCTAGGTTTTTTAAAACATTTTTGAACCATGTGAATATATTGCCTATTCTAAAATTAAATTAAAAATAAATAAAAATCTCAAGGCCAGATGCGGTGGCTCACACCTATAATCCCAGAACTCTGGGAGGCCGAGGTGGGCAGATTGCTTGAGCTTCAGAGTTCAAGACCTACCGGACCAAGGGCGAGACCCAGAGTACATTCTTGTAAACAATTTTTGGTTGGATTTGTGTTTATCATAGGATAGTTGCCTCAAAGTAAAATTACTGGTGTAAAGAGTATAAACTATTATAAACCTCTCAATGTTATCAAAATTTTCTCCAAAAGAGTCATGCCACTTTACAGATTCATAAGCATGCTAGGGATCATCTTATCAAATCCTTGCACATAGTGGGGTATTTTGTGAAAAGCTTTGCAAATTTAATAATTTGATAATTGTAAAACTGTATTTCATTTGTTTTAATTTCGTTTGTTAGATTGCAGGCAAGATTCATTTTGTTGTAGTTTTTTCATTTTTTTTTTTTTTTGCAGTTTTGGCCGGGGCTGGGTTTGAACCCACCACCTCTTGCATATGGGGCCGGCGCCCTACTCCTTTGAGCCACAGGCGCCGCCCTCATTTTATTTTTTTTAAGACAGAGTCTCACTCTGTCTCCCTAGGTAGAGTGCTGTGGCAGCATAAGTCATAGCAACCTCAAACTCCCAGGCCCAGGTGACGCTCTTGCCTCAGCCTCCTTCCTGTAGCTGGGACTACAGGCATCTGACACAATTCTCAGCTAATTTTTCTACTTTTTGTGGAGATGAGGTCTCACTCTTGCTTAGGCTTGTCTTGAACTCCCGAGCTCAAGCAATCCACCTGCCTTGGCCTCCCAAAGTGCTAGGATTACAGATATGAGCCACCTCAACTGGCTTAAGAGAAATCAATTTTTTTTTTTTTGAGACAGAGTCTCACTGTGTTGCCCTAGATATAGAGTGCTGTCGTGTCACAGCTTACAGCAACTTCAGACTCTTGGGCTTAAGTGATTCTCTTGCCTCAACCTCCTGAGGTTGGGACTACAGGTGCTGGACTATAGGTGCCCGCCAAAATGCTATTTTTTTGCTGTAGTTGTCATTGTTTGGCAGGCCCAGGCTAGGTTCGAACCCGCCAGCCCTGGTATATGTGGCCAGTGCCTTAGCTGCTGAGCTATAGGTGCCAAGCCAAAACATTTTAAAATGTTTTCTGAAGCTAGGCATAGTGGCTCACACCCCTAATCCTAGCACTTTGGGAGGCCAAGATGAGAGGAGTGGAGTGGTTGAGGCTAGGAGTTTGAGACTAGCCTGGGAAGCATAGCCAGATCTTGTCTCTATGAAAAAAAAAAAAAATTAATTGGTGGGTGGTGCCTGTGGCTCAAAGGAGTAGGGCACCTCCCCATATACCTGAGGTGGCAGGTTCAAATCCAGCCCTGGCAAAAAACTGCAAAAAAAAAAAAAAATTACTTGGTGAGTTGGTATGCCCCTGTAGTCCCAGTTGCTAGGGAGGCTGAGGTGGGAGGATCACTTGAGTTCATGTGTTGGAGGCTACACTGAGCTATGATTATGTCACTGCATTCCAGCCTGAGTAATGTTTCTTGCATTTGCATTTTCTATACTGTGGTTGTTTTTTTTTTTTTTTTTTTTTGGCATTTTAATGTTTCCTTTGTCAATTTATTTGAGTTCTGTAAAATGAGGGATTGATAGGAAAATGGTACTGTTTTCTGTTTACCATCTAACTGAAGGCAAAATTTTTGAGAGTGAAAAACTATAGGTTTAGCATGTTGGATTGAACACAGGGATCAACCTATCTTGCCTTCCATGGCTATATTAAAGGAAAAGAAAAGTTTTTTTTTTTTTTTTATTAAGTCATTTGTACATAGATTATGAATACATTTATGCCATTATGGGATTCAATGTGCTGATTATTTGTACAAATTGGAGTGCTTACATCTTACTAACCAACATAGCCTTCACCTCATTTACCCAATTACAGCGTTAAAACATTTGTGTTCTACATCTGATAGATCCAACTTATACTTGCAATATGCTCCATAAGTGTGGTCCCCTACTAACCCTCCCTCTATCAACCCACCTCTCTCTTCCCCTTTCTCTCCCCTTCCCTCCTTCATCCTAGGCTATAGTTGTGTTTTATTTTTCATATGCAAGTGTGAGTAATTATAAATTGGTTTCACAGTAGTACTGAGTACATTGGATATTTTTTTTCCATTCCTGAGATACTTTACTAAGAAGAATATTTTCCAGCTCCATCCATGTAAACACACAAGAGGTAAAGTCTCCATCTTTTTTAATGCTACATAGTATTCCATGGTATACATATACCACAATTTATTAATCCATTCATGGGTCAATGGG
>CAUYON010165302.1:0-23368 GCA_963573935.1 Arctocebus calabarensis
GTTATTGTGTTCAGACATTTATATTCTACATTCAGTAAGTTTCACCTGTACCCTTCTAAGATGCACCATAGGTGTGATCCCACCAATTACCCTCCCTCCACCCATCCTCACCCCTTCACTCCCCTCCCTTGCCCCTTTCCCCATATTCTTGTGCTATAATTGGGTTTTAGCCTTCATACAAAAGCTATAAATTAGCTTCATAGTAGGGTTGTGTACATTGGATACTTTTTCTTCCATTCTTGAGATACTTTGCTAAGAAGAATATGGTCCAGCTCCATCCATGTAAACATGAAAGAGGTAAAGTCTCCATCTTTCTTTAACCAAACATGAGATTCTTAAACATTAAATATTTACTTGAAGTGTTATAGTATGCATGATCAGGCATAATGAAGATTTTTTTTTTATTTTATACATAATCAAATTTAGAAACTTCTGATTTTCAACATTTCCATGTAAGATAGGATCACTTGTATCCTGCCGTGTACCCAACCACCAGAGGCACATGGAAATGTGTGGTTTTTTTTCCCCCAGTTTTGTAAAAAGTCTTTAGTTAGGAAATGTTAACCTTTAATCAATCTCCGAAAACTGTGTAAATGCAATGTTGCTCTTTTTGCCTTACTCTCTAATGAATGTAAATATAATTCCACTTAATTATAGAAACTTTTTTTAGCTTATTTTTAAGTATAATTATTCCACAATCTCTCTCCTCTTTACCACTTGACTCTTCCCACTTTATTCTTGGGTTTATTGTTTTTAATTTAAGTGTTGCATATTTATCATATCCTGGAATTCATCTTGGTGCATTTGGGAAGTCTAGAAGATATATTTTAAATTCTGTTTTTACAGGATCTTGCTGTGCTTCCCAGGCTGACCTGCTGTGGGCGAGACCCTCCTCTCTCCACATCCTTAGTAGCTGGGACTGCAGACCCTGCTGGCTGTGTCTGGCTGTTTTCTGAGCACTGTTACGGTAGCTAACACTGGATCTTACGGATACTAGACTTAAAAAGGTACTTCGTTGCACTATTTTGGAAAACAGAACATGAACCATTGCTGAGTGTCATTTTAAATATTATACTGATTTCAAATAAAAAGTATCAAGACTTTAAATGAATTAAAAAAAGCTGGAGTCCTGGCTGTGCCAAATTGGCAGAATTTGCATGGACAGCCATTCTCTCCTTTTGTTTGTTCTTGAGACAAAGTCTCACCATGTCACCCTCAGTAGAGTGCTTTGCTGTCACAGCTCACAGCAACCTCACACTCTTGGGCTTAAGCAATTCTCTTGCCTCAGGCCTCTCAAGTAGCTGAGACTAAGGGTGACTGCCACAATGCCCGGCCACTTGTTGTTGTTGTTTTTGTTGTTGTAGTTGTCATTGTTTAGCAGGCCCGGGTTCAAACCTACCAACCCCGGAGTACGTGGCTGGTGTCCTAGCCGCTGAGCTACAGGTGCCGAGCCGGTGAAAGCCATTCTCTTTTAAAACAAGTGAAGTAAATGCAGACTTTGCTGTGCCCTTCCTTCTTGTGCTGACATCATGAGGGGGCTGAAGAAGGGGCACATATCACCCCCCACTGCCCTAGTCGCATGATAAAGCACAGTGTCTCACTTGCTTAGACAAACTTTGCACACTGCGAGAGTAATTAGAAGGATAAGGGGATTTGCTTGTAAATATCAAGGCCCTATTCACGTTCTCAAGTTCGGTTCCCTGAGGTGGGGCCGTTTCTAAGAAGCGCAGACCTGGGTCCTTGCACACTGGGGGCCCACGGACACGTGCATGGCAGGTGGCACTGTCAGTTTGACAGCCAGAGAGCCTGACTTCTTGCTCATCCGAGGTGTTCACACCCCAGTCCCACTCTTCTGATTTGTGAGAAAGAAGGGACCGTACTTGCCACTCACTGTTCTCCTGAGGTCTCAGCTTCGTTCGGGAGGAAGGTCTAGAGGCTGTCCACGTGGCTGGTACCCAGCACACTTCCACAAGGTGGATTTCAACCCTCCTCTTTACACTGCTCTTTTACTTACGTGAGTGGGAGTGTGTGTGTTGCCGCATCGCATCTCTGTCCTATAACATGAACTTTTTTCATTTTACTTTTTGAAAATCAAGCATTCTCTACTGTTTAGTAGTGGAAAAACAAGTTCCATGCAACTGAGCAGTTGATTTTCCATCTCATCAGGGGGACAGACTTTTCTTTTTTTTTTTTTTTTTGTGGATTTTTTGGCTGGGGCCAGGTTTGAACCGAGCACCTCCAGTACATGGGGCCAGCGCCTCACTCCTTTGAGCCACCGGCACCGCCCATGGGATAGACCTTTCCAAGGCCACGCCAAGGAAAGGGCAGAAGAGTCACATGTCTTGCCTGTAGGGAAGGAGGGCGGCAGGGCCCATGGCCTGGGAGACTTCAGGGAACAGACCTCCAGGTGTTTCCTCCTGAGGAGTCAACACATTTTTCCTCCTCTTAAAACAACATGTTTTTCTCCTTCTTGGATGCTTTGCCAGAAGTCATGGCTCACTTTCTTTACCTAGTTAACCTTTAGAAACTACGCAGAAAACTACGTGACCTTTCCCTTTTATCTTCAACATATGTTAATGATGTTATGCAGCAGAAACCATTAACAGAAGGAGTTGTTCTTGATGAAGTTATTTACCTTTTCCAGTCATATTGTAAGACAAGTATGTTCTTTGTCTATGCTACTCCCTGGTAAGCAACCCTGCTGAGATCCTGTAAGATAAAGCTGGTTTTGTATTTTGGTGCTGGCTGCAGCCTCAGCTGTGCCAGCCCTTCCAATCCCATCCTATCTCTCTCATCTCTTTTCTCTCATTCCCATTACTCCCTTTCAGGTTCCTTCTCATTCTTTGCACTGATTCCCCAAAGTAGGGAATAAATGCTGGCGTGGGTTGACAGGGATTTTGTCACCAGAGAAGCATCAGGACATGTAGGTGCACCCAGAGCCACTCGGCAGAGGTGCTCTGGGAACGCTGGGCGGCTCAAGGGAGCAGCAATGTGTCTGCTGCCTGGACAGTCAGAATGCGGCCTGTACCTCCCTCTCTGCACTGGGGACCTTCCTGAGTCTGTGCCAATTCCCCGTGCACGAGCCCGCACCTGCCATTTGATATCCTTTCTCAAAATTTCCCAGGAAACGGAGCCTACCGGCCCCGGGCCAGGGATTATGGACAGAGGCTGCTCACTCCTATTGTGAGGCGTTTTTTTTGAACTAGAATAAGAAGAAGGCCCTACAAGTTTTAAAGTGACCTGCCAAACAGATGCCATACGTATACGAAAGGAACTTTCCCAGGCAGCGCCTCATACATCCGTGCACATTGGAGGAAAGGAATGTGAGGAGGCTGGTCCCTGTCCGCTTGTCCCCGTAGAACCTGGGGAGGAGCTGGAGACACACAGGTGCACACTCACTTGTTCATACCCTGCGGTCTTTGTTGTCTGGCTTTGCTTTTCTTCATACGTGATAATTCATAATAAAACTGTGCTATCTCAGCAGGAAGATTCTGCTTTCATGGCTCTTGAGGACTTAACAGATTGCAAATTATTGATCCTATAACTTCTCCAGCAGATACATTTCCTTTAATTTTGTTTACTATCTCACACATACCTATGTTGATTTTAAGGTAACACTCATTGCTGAAAGTCTTAAAACAGGATTTAATTTAAAAATCTGGGGTAATTTTAAACTTACCTCTAACTCATGTTGTTGGGCAGTTTTTTAACTGTCCGGTGCTTACAGCCCAATGTGGTGTGTTTCCAGGGAAGGGTAAACAGCATTGCCCACCCTCCCTTTCAGTTTTCCCTTTCTTTTCAAGTACTTTCTCTTAGCTAGCTACGGAAATCCATAACAACAGAGCTGGTTCATTTGTATTCCTGTTTCCAAACATCAAATAAAGTCATCCATAAATTAATTTTATGAGCAATTAAGTTTTTCGAAGTCAATACTTTCTGAATTGATTTCTCTTTCACAATCAAGAAACAGTTTAGTGTCACTTTACAGCATCAGGCACAACTCTCAGAAAATCTGCCATTTTCTTTTAGGGTCTACATTCCTTAAAAATTTTTTTTTTTTATCTGATCTTGTTTGATCTGATCAGATCAAGTAGAATGACTTTAAAATATTTCTTCTTTCTCTATTGTCTATAAGATTTGGCATGATCTGTTTTTTGAAACTCTCGTTTACTTTTATTTATATAATATTAGTTGTCTATTTTTTGAGACTTTGGAAGAAAAATAAGAAGTTAACTGATGACTTCAGACTGTGCCTCACAGTCAAAGTACTCTGTAATGTCTTATTTGACAGAGTGAACGTTACTTTCTTGGTGTTATTATTACTAATATTGCTTAATATTTTGATGCAGCAATGAATGTATTTGTCTTTGTAAAGCCTTTTAAATTCTGTGAAGGCAAAAAGTGGAAACCTAATTAACACATTTTTATAAAAATAAAAAATAAATAAATAAATTTTGTAACAAAAAATAAAATTGGCAAGAGAGATTGAGAAAGAAAGGACTGGAAAAGGTTTGGTGAAGGAGAAGGTGACTCTGTCACTGCTGCAGGAAGGGAGTGGCTGAGGCCCAGGGACCGGCAAGAGGGTCACACTCAGGGAGAGAGTGATGCTGGCAGCTCGGGTCAGCCCGCAGCTCAGGACTGGGCACGGGCAGGCACGTCCAGCATATTCTAAGGATGTCAGAAAATGTACTTTTTAGAAAAACGTCTGGCTTCTCCGTAAGTCTCCCTCCAGTCTCCTGGAAGAAATAATCACCGAGCACTGATGGCTTCAATTCTAAGAGTTCTCGAGACAATGCTAGGAAAGATGACGTGGGTCATTTCCTTGTAATTGTGCACCTGCTGTAGGCAGAAATAAACAGGGTTGACCCAGGAGAGGCAGAAAGTCAAACACGACTTGACGGCCTCCACGCAGATGAAATAAGGTGAGAAGAAGAGAGTTGGCACGGGGCCGTCAGAGAGGACGGTCTGCCTGTGACCGTCATTGCCGTCTGTGGAGAGATCTGCGACCCCCGGTCCTAGCCTTAGTTATATTTCCATTCTTGCTCCCTCATGTCCCTGCACCTCACTTCTTCCTTTTTTCAGGAAATTAGTGATTAGTAAAACTTTTTTGTCTGATTCCTAGTGGGGAAGGTGTGGCACAGATTCCAGGACTAGCTTGGATGTTGGGATTTTGACCATGTTGCACCATGAAGTCTCCCTCAGAGGTCGACTAAAATCACACGACCGTGTAGCCAAAGCAAGAGTAAGTCAGAAGCGTGAGATCAAGGTTCTGAGACTGAATCCACTGTCGAACAGTCTCAATGTCACATCATAACGGAGAGGAAGGAGTCAATCAGATACAGGAAAAGTAAAGCAATACCTAGGCCTGAATCCACAAAGCCGTTGAAGAGCAGTGACAGCACAGGAAGAAGCTTGTGGACGTAGGGGTTGAGGTGTGGGAGAAAGAAGCAAAGCTGTGTCCTCTCAGGAGTCCCTTTCTGTGCACCCCATGGCATGACATTTGGCAGGGAACACCCTAAGTCTTTTTGAACTCTTGTAAAAAATCATCTTCCACTGGGTAATTTATAACCACAGAAATACATGGCTCACTGTCCCGGAGACTGAGAAGACCGGTCTGGTGAAGGCCTGGTCCCCATGAACGATGTTTTCTATGTGTCCTCACATGGTGGAAGGGAAAAGTGGCCAACAAGTTCTCCCCCATTCCTTTCTGTAAGGGCACTAATCCCTCTCCTGAGGGTTTCATCCTCATGGTCTAATTGTCTTTCAGAGACTCTTTCTTTCTTTCTTTCTTTCTTTCTTTCTTTCTTTCTTTCTTTCTTTCTTTCTTTCTTTCTTTCTTCCTTCCTTCCTTCCTTCCTTCCTTCCTTTCTTCCTTCATTTCCTTCATTTCCATCATTTCCTTCCTTCCTTCCCTCCCTCCCTCCCTTCTTTCTTTCTTTCTTCCTTCCTTCCTTCCTTCCTTCCTTCCTTCCTTTCTTCCATTTCCTTTATTTCCTTCCCACCCTCCCTCCCTCCCTCCTTCCTTCCTTTCTTTCTTTCTTTTCTTTATTTCTTTCTTTCCTTTATTTCTTCTTGTTGTTGTTTTTCCTGCACAGTTCTGGTATCCAGCTAGAGTGCGGGGGCTTCATCATAGCTCACAGCAACCTCAACCCCCGGGGCTCAAATGATCTTCTTGCTTCATCCTCCCAGAGTGCTAAGATTACAGCACGAGACACAGGGCCCAGCCCCCACCTTTTAATACCATTATCTTGATGGATATATTTCAATAGATGAATTTTGGAGTTTGTTTGGAGGGACACAAACACTCATATCATAGCACATCCATTTTTCTTATGCTCTTTATCCTAGATGGGGCAAGGCCACTGCTTCCCTGAGTCCAGCTTCTGCAGCTGCACTGTCCAACTGAACAGGATCTACCCACATGTGGCTAGTACACACGTTAAAGTTGTGAGTTCAGCAGGGATGTGTTGTAAGTGTAAAATACACAGGATAGCACACAGAAAAAGAATGTAAATTACCTCATCAACAAGTTTTAATGTTATTTACATGTAGAAATGATAATATTTTGTGCCTAATAAAAATGTTATTATATTAATTTTATCTGTTTAGAAAGTGTTTGATCACATTTTTTAAATGTGCCTATAAAGAAATATAAAATTGTGTTCATGGCTACCATTAAATATTTTTGGTATGAAGAATTTCTCTGGAGATTTTGCCATACTCTGAGATGTTGTTATACAACCACTCTCCTCACCTTAACTTTACAACATTTGCAAAGTAGTAGTGGAGTTGGCTTTCTTTCTTTCTTTCTTTCTTTCTTTCTTTCTTTCTTTCTTTCTTTCTTTCTTAGACAGAGTTTCACTCTGTCACACAGTCTAGAGTGCTTTGGCCTCAGCCTAGTTTACAGCAACCTCAAGTTCCTGGGCTTAAGCAATCCTCCTGCCTCAGACTCCTAAGTAGCTGGGATTGCAGGTGCAGACCATCATGCTTGATTAATTTTTCTTTTTCAATAAATATGAGGTCTCACTTTGATCAGGCTAGTCTTGAATGCTTGACCTCAAGTGGTCCTCCTGCCTGGGTCTCCCAAAGTAGCAAGATTACAAGTGTGAGACATCATTCCTGACCAGTGTTAGCTATCTTGTCATCAAGAGTTCAACATTTTTCTCATCACATCCCTGCTCAGGTGCTCTGCGTCTGATTTTCAAGGGAGTTATGAAAGTGTGGTCTTTAGGCATGTGAATAAATCTGAGAAATTTACACATAGAAAGAAGACATTTAATTAAAGTTAAACAGATCACAGAGTTTCCCTTATAAAGTTTTCATCATTTGGCCTAGGGAAAGATTTTAGGAAGACTTCACTGGCCATCACAATAACAAAAATAAACAAATGGGACTTAATGGGACTTTTCTTAAGATGAAAAGATTCTGCTAAGGAGACAACGACCAAAGCAAATAGACAACCTTCAGAATGGAAAAAGTTATTTGCATGTTACAAATCTGACAAAGGGTTGGTAAGTAGAATCTACAGAGAACTCAAATTAATCAGCAAAAAAGAGCAAACGATCCCGTCACTGGGCAAGAGACATGAACAGAATCTTCTCTGAAGAAGACAGATGAATGGCTAACAAACACGAAAAAAAATGCTCATCATCCCTAATCACCAGAGAAATGCAAATCAAAACCACCCTGAGCTATCACCTAACCCTAGTGAGAATAGCCCACATCTTCTCAAAAGAATTATATAAGGACTCAATAGGGCTCTAAATCCATTTGTGGCTTTATTTGAATTTCAGACTATCTCCTGATAGTAAATTTGTTCAAGAAGTTCTATTAAAAGAAAGGATCAAGAATCTTTGGATAACTTCTGGGCTTAAAGAAGAAAAGTATACACATTCTAACAAATGAAGTATTCAACTAAAACCAATCCAAGTAAAACTCAATACCTAATATTGTTTGGAATAGTTCCAAACAAATTGTGATCACTATACTCTTTCAGCAAATATTGAAACCATCAAATGATGTCTGCTTATGTGTTAAGGATACAAAGGATGATTAAGAAATACTTTTTGTTCTTTTAGAAGAAACAGATTTTAAGTGAGGGAGGAAATGCAAGAAATTATTCTAACAGATTTTATAAATATAATATGTATGTAATAGAAAAATGACAAAGATTTAAATGTTAAGGTCTATTTGAGGAGGATAAAATAATGCTTCATGGGGGAGTATTTGTCCTGGGACTTGTACAAGGAAAGGTATCTGAAAAGGACAAAGACACGTGCAAAGCCATGTATACTCTGGGAACCTTAGATTCTGGTAATGCATTTTATTTTTTTTGCTCCTAACTGCATCTAGCAAAGGAGAATAGATTGGTTTTAGAGTAGGACTGTGGAGAGAGTGTGGACTATTTCTAATAACTGTGAGGAGACAGCAAAGACTTTGAGGAGATATCAAGAATTAACGGATCACTGAGCACCCTGGGGTCTCTAATCACTTTGGTTGCATTTTTCTTTGCTAATATTCAACTGCTAATTTGTAGCAACAAGGCCAAGTAGATGGGTGGTCAGTACTGTGATGTCCGTTTATACCATGAGAGCAAAATGTAGATGTGAGGCCAGCAGTTTGAGAGTTTTAGTGAAAGAATAGTTAAATTGTCATTCCAACGGGTTACAACTTGACAAGCAGTAAAGCGAGGAAAGAATTGAAGAAGCAGACAATGAAAGGCCAGGAGCCTGAGAATGGGTTTGTCCTAACTGTCCAGGAGAGTGGGTTAAAGGAAGGACAGAACTGAAGAGGGGGGCAGCCCCTGTGGCTCAGTGGGTAGGGCGCTGGCCTTGTATACTGAGGGTGACAGGTTCAAACCTGGCCCCCGACAAACTGCAACAAAAAATAGCTGGGCAGGGCGATGCCTGTGGCTCAAAGGAATAGGGCACCAGCCCCATATACCAGATGTAGTGGGTTCAAACCGAGCCCTGGCCAAAAACTGCAAAAAAAAAAACAACCCAGGGTGGGGTGTGTGCCTGTAGTCCCAGCTACTTGGAAGGCTGAGACAAGAGAATCACCTAGGCCCAGGAGTTGGAGGTTGCTGTGAGCTGTGTGAGGCCTCAGCACTCTACCAAGGGTGACAAAATGAGACTCTATTTCTACAAAAAAGAAAAAAGAACTGAAGAGGGTGAAATGGTGAAAAAATTAGCCGTTAGAGTTAATACAGTATCTGTTTATTAGTTTTTTATTTGTATCCCTAAACATTCATAAAACACCATTGCCTAAGTTGTCTAATACTTAAAATTCAAAGGGAAAGAGGGTTACACAGCTAATGTCTGTCTGCAAACTTACCTGTGAAAAATAACTTCAAAATACAAATAGTGAGGTGGCGCCTGTGGCTCAAAGGAGTAGGGCACGGGTGTCCTATGCTGGAAGTGGCAGGTTCAAACCCAGACCCGGCCAAAACCTACAAAAACGAAATAAATAAATAAATAAATAAAATAAATACAAATAGTGACCTGGCCCTGGACATAGATAGCTCTGTGGAGAGTATAACACAGCAGTGTACATATCAGACAATAAGGAATATCATAATGGTACTATTAACATTTAATTATTAAATGTAGATCATGTCTACAATTAATATATATTCTAAGAAAATATCGTCAAGATTCCAGTTCCCTTTGCTGTATTCCTCAAACTACTCAGCCATAAGTGCATAATCTACACCTTTCTAACAAAGAGAAAAATCTTGCTTTTATAAGGTTAGCACAAAGTAAGTGCTGAGGTGTTTGGGCAGATGCCAGGACAATTCCCAGTGTTGGGTGAGGACAGTCGTGGCCTGGTCCCCCAGCCCCTGCAGAGAGGCGCCTCGGTTCTCTGCGGAGCTCCCTGAGTTCTCTCAGCCCAGAGGTTCTGGCCCTGCCTGGCGCAGACATGATTTCAAGAGCAGAGAGAGTCAGTGACTTGCTCAGGCCCCAGGATGTCCTGACTCCAGAAAGGGAGTGGGAAGGACTGAGCGCACCTGCGGCGTCGGGGTCTGCTCCCCCCCCTCCCCTATTTAGTGGGGGGTCGGGGTCTGCTCCCCCCGCCTCCCCTATTTAGTGAGGGGTCGGAGTCTGCTCCCCCCCCCCTCCTCTATTTAGTGGGGGGTTCGGGGTCTGCTCCCCCCGCCTCCTCTATTTAGTGGGGGGTCGGGGTCTGCTCCCCCCGCCTCCCCTATTTAGTGGGGGGTCGGGGTCTGCTCCCCCCGCCTCCCCTATTTGGTGGGGGGTCGGGGTCTGCTCCCCCCGCCTCCCCTATTTAGTGGGTTCTTGGTACCCAGCCATGCTCAGCGCCCTGCACCACAAAGGAATCTGGCCTGAAACGCACAGCGTGGCTCTCTGTGTCTCTCTCACATCCGCTTTCAAAAGTTTGCAAGCAAATTGTGTAAGTTTGAGTGCAATTGTGTAAATATTGGCTGTTGGCTGTGGGAAGGTGCAGCGTTGCACGTTGCCCGACAGTCCTGGGGCTCTAACTGGGACCCCGGCTCAGCTCCCCCGGGGTTGTTTACAGAGTTTATCTCATTCCTGAATCCCTCCAGCATGGTGAGTTCCCCCCAGAAGCTCTGATTTAGACAATATTGATAAGAAGGCGATATTTCAAAATCAGAATATGAGCACAACTGTCCGTTGTATAAATACATCTACAATGATGAATCATGAGCTTCTTAAGTTCAGGAGGTAATAGAAATTGAAGAACACTGTTACATCTTGTGTGGGCACATCTTGTTTGTTGACATAGTAATAAAGTGCGCTTTAAACTGTGAGGAAAATTGATTTTTGAGATCTATGTTCATGGAACACAGACTAAAATCTTTTCCGGGAAGCAAGAAGCCACAACGATTAAATATAATGGACTCTGCTAAGTATACACTTTGTCAAGGACCAGTAATCGTCCCTGTCCCTAAAACAAAAACTTCCCATTTTACAAAATGAGAATTTTATAGAATAGGATACAATAGGAGTTGTTACAGTAAAACGTTTTGACAAATCAGTTAACACTTCAACTAAAATCAGCTTGTATTTATACAAATAGCCACCCTTTGTAAAATACATTGCTTAATGTTTTATGCCATTTGTCATTACATTTATATAGGAGGCCATGTTCATCACATTGTAGAGATGAAGCAAATTAATTCTGAGGATTAACAAATCAAGTAATTTGCCCAATGTCACTCTTGGGACCAGCTGGAATTTCAGGGAAGGTGTTCTGACTGGAAGGCCCTTGCTCTGAACTTCTCTGTTCTTCTGAACTCCAAATGGAGAACTTTTACAATACTTTGGCACTAATTCCTCTTGGTGCAATTTTAGTCTCAGTAACAAAGACACGCATCATAAAATGTTAGGTTCTTATAACGACCCCACACTCACTCTGTCAAACATGTACATGCACAGTTACGGGCACAGGCAAGCACACACAACACACATGTGTACACTCAGCCGGTAAGATGACAACGTCACAGCTCTACAGCAGTCTGTGGCTTGATGAGAAGGAACAGGCCAGTTTTACAATAAATGCAATGCACTTTTTTTTTTTTTTTTTTTTGGGGACAGAGCCTCAAGCTGTCACCCTGGGTAGAGTGCTGTGGCATCACAGCTCACAGTAACCTCCAACTCCTGGGCTCGAGGGATTCTCCAGCCTCTACCTCCCAAGTAGCTGGGACTACAGGTGCCCATCACAACACCTGACTATTTTTTGGTTGCAGCCGTCATTGTTGTTTGAAGGGTCTGGGCTGGATTCGAACCCACCAGCTCAGGTGTACGTAGCTGGCGCCTTAGCCACTTGAGCCACAGGCACTGAGCCAGATGCACTTTTCCAGAGCAATCTTTTTCCAGGTATTTTTCATGTGCCTTTCCATGGTTTGCACAGAGTTGTATTTTTCATGTCAGATTATCCTTTTCTTGCCAGTTCTGACAGTCTATTTATCAATGTATGCGTGTATCAGGAAGTCAATGTCATCAGGGCATCAGGATTTGAGGTCTCTTTCTTTCTCTTGATAAATTTTGTTTGGTCTTTTATAGAGAATCATAACAAATGACCGGTTCTGTTGAAACCTTATTGTTCTAAATTTTCATCTTGCAAGTATAAATTTGCACTCCTTTTTCATATAAATCCTTTAAAATATTTTCCTGATTGACAAATTATAATGTTAACAGTGAAGAATTAAAAAGTAAATTTTAAGCTGCTATTTTAGTGATCCTTACAACTATAACATAAACGTTTGAACATTAAGATCATGATTTCCCTTCCGTGGCTCTGTTAACTCAGGTATTTCTTACTATCTCATTTTCTTTGATTTAAGGTTAGCCAGCATGGTCTGTCTCCTGGCCTTCTCTGACATTAAATCTTCTCCAAAGCTCCTGTCTCAGTACCAATTTCTCTTAGCTCTTGTAGCACTCATAATTGTGATTGCTTCATGGCAATCTTAGATAGAATGAGGTGTGTCTCTTTCTCTTCAATAAAGTTGTAAATGTCTCATACCAACAAAGCCTTGGTGACACAAACCAGGAATTTGCCATTGCTAAAGTTCCTTGTCTCACATGTAATAGCATCATTCTAGTTGGACACTGCTTTTACTTAAGATATCTGTAAAGATGCTGCTTTTTGTCTAATTATAGCACTAAACACAATCAGTGTTTGGGTTTACTGGGATTCCATCTTTAATGTCACCAATATTAATGAGCTAATCAATGACATCATCTAAAAACTAAAGACTTTCTCTCTCTTAGTAAGAATTTGACCACTCCCCAGAGCCAGAATGGTAGTATAGGAAGTATACTCAGCAAGTGTTTCTATTGAATTAACAGTAACTAAAAAAATAAATAAAATATCTAATTCTTAGAAAAAATACAATCTTTCTACTATAACAAGACTTTTTACCATTTATTTTAATAATCCAGAATTTTTATAATTTGCATGAAAGACTAAGCTTCTAAAATATTATTCTCATTTCTTTAGCACTTTAGTTATTTAGGTAATCTGATGTCTAATACATGTATATTTATAATTGCTATATCTTTCTCATGAATTGACCCTTTATCATTATAAAATTACCAACCCTATTTCTGGACACAAGATTTATTTTGTCTGATATAAATATAGCAAACTATGCTTTTTTTGCTTGCCGTTTGTGTGGAATGCCTTTTCACATCTCTTTGCTTGCAGCCTGTTGGTTCTTAAATCTGAAATAAGTTTTATGCTTATAAACACAATATATTTGGATCTTGTGTTTTTATCCATCAGTCACTTTGTCTTTTTTTTTTTTTTTTGAGACACAAAGACTCAAGCTGTCACCGTGGATCGAGTGCTGTGGCATCACAACTCACAGCAACCTCCAATTCCTGGGCTCAAGCGAGTCTCCTGCCTCCACCTCCCAAGTACTACAGGAGCCCGCCACAACGCCCGGCCATTTTTTGGTTGCAGCCGTCATTGTTGTTTGGTGGGCCCGGGCTGGATTCGAACCCGCAAGCTCAGGTGTACTCTTAGCCCATTTGAGCCACAGGCGCTGAGCCAAGTCACTCTGTCTTTTGTTTAAACTTTAGTCTTTTTACGTTTGAAGTCATTATTAATAGAAAAGGACTTACATGGCCATTTTGTAAATGTTTTCAGTTTGTCTTGTAGTTCCTTTGTCACTTGTTTTCTTTCTTTTTTTTTTTTTTGGTATATTGTCATATCTTTGGTTTTAATTATTTTTGTGTTGATGGTCATTGATTCCTTTCTGTTTTCTTTTATGTCACTTCTATAGGTTTTTTCTTTGTAGTTACATTAAGGCTTACAGAAAACTCAGCAGTCTATTTTCGTCTGATAACAACTTCATGTGCATAAAAAATAAAAAATCTCTATGATTTTACTTCTCTTTTTAATCTCCCTCTCCATTCATTGTTATGTAACAACATTTAAACTGTATCTCTAATAATATAACTTTGTTGATAGCTATTTTCAATATTTTGACTTTTAAGTGTTACACGAGGATTAAAAGTGATTTATCACTGCTTTTACAGAAATGTAGTATTTTACATTTGTCTGTATAAAGGTTGTCCATAAAATTCATGTGCAATTTAAAATGGTGTACAATTTATAGATAGTGTGAATTTTATGGACACCTAGTATTTACCTCTACAAATGAGTTTCCTACTTTCTTGCAACGTTTAGTGTCCTTTCATTTCAATTTGAAAAACTCCCTTTAACATTTCTTGTAAGGCAAGGCTGTTTTTGATGAATTTTCTCGCTTTTGTTTGTATGAGAAAGTCTTTGCTTTTGAAAGATAGCAATTAGAATTAATTGTGGGCAGTTTTCCTTTCTCTTATTTTCTTATTTCTATTTTTTTCCCAGCACTTTGATTATATCATACCACTCTTTTCTGGTTTGCAAAGATTCAGCTGGAAAAATTTACTAATAGACTTGTGGAGTTTCCCTTGTATGTGACAAGTCACTTTTCTTATGCTGCTTTCCAAATTCTTTCTTTGTCTCTGACTTTTGATAATTTGATTCCTATGGGATTTTTAGGTTCAGATCTTTATTGTTCTTTGGACTTTCAGAATCTAGATGTCTATATCTTTTCCAGATTGGAAAACTTTCAACTAAAAGAATCAGCTTTCTTCTCATTTCTCTCTTCTCATTCTGAAACTCCCATATTGCGCTGATCCACTTGACGTTGTCCCATAAGTCTCATAGGTTTTCTTTGCACTTTTTCTTTCTGCTTTCTTTATTCCAATGAATGGATTATTTCTAATTACCTGTCTTTGAGTTCACATCCCTTCTTCTACTTGTTGTATTCTGCTCTTGAACTCCTCTATTGAATTTTTCAGTTTAGCTATTGTGTTACTTGGCTTTATAATTTCTGTTTGGTAATTTTCTATATTTTCTGTCACTTGGTTGAAATTCTTATTTTTCTTAAGTTTAGCTCCCCTGACCTCAGTGAGCACTTTTATGAGTGTTAGTTTGAATTTTCTATTTGGTTAATCAGGTATCTCTTTTTCTTTAGTGCTGTTTTGGGAAAATTCATTTATTTTTTTATTTGGAAATTACTTTTCTACTACCAATTTTCTTTGACTCTCTACCTTGTGTCTGTATATTAAATAAAATAGCAACCTCTTTCAGTCCTCACAGACTAGACTTACATAGTAGAAGATCAGCCTAGACAAAAATTCTGGGTGCCCCACAAAAACCTTTGTGGTGGTCTAAATCACAACCTTTGTTCTTCAAAGTCCTCTGGGGTCTAGAGTACGTAAAGTTATATCAGTGACCTGAGACAACTGAGATAGAAACCAGCTCCAAGAATAGAAGCAGGAAAAGTTGGGGAACTAGATATATGATCAAAACCTTTTCTATTCAAAGGGAGAGCAGGAGCTGAAGATTCTTACTCGCTTTCTGTGAAGCTGGCCAGGGGTGCTATGGCAAACAGAGGTTTGATCCGAATGCCCCCTCTTTCAAGCTTCTGTCTTGCTCCTATAGCTCACAGAGACTTAGCCAGTGCCCAGCCCCTTCAGCTCTCAGAGATAGGCAGGTTAGAAGCCAGTCCTTTGGGTATTACCCAGAAAACTAGGAAGGGGTGTTAAATGATAATAAAACTCTTTATAGGGAGATCCTGGAAGTTTGGTTTTATTCCTAGAGCAAGCTGGAAGTAAGACACAGGAAGTACTCACAGACCTGTTTGAGGGACCCCCCAGGTGACCAGTGAATGTATGGCCCATTAGCTCTCAGAAACAGGTGAGTTAGGAACCAGATCCTTGGGTAGCAGCCAGAAAAGTTGAGGCCCTAGATGTGCAGTCTAACGCTTTCAAGGCAGAAACCTAGTGTTAGGTTTTAATGTCTGCTTGCTTTCAGTTGAGAATGGAGAATCAGATGCTGAATATGCTTACACCCCCATTCAAAACCATCTTTTAGTTTATTGACATCCCTTGTCCCTGAAGAATTAGTGAATGTTCAACTCACTAGCATCTGGAGACAGGAAAATTAAAAACTAGACTCTTAGGCAGCATCTGGAAAAGCTGGGGTGGCAGATGTGTGTCCAAACCTTTTCCTCCTCAGGGAGCGCTGAGAGTTGAGGCCTCTGTCTTCACTCTGTAGTTCTGTGTCAAGGACAGGGTTTATTGAGAGATTGCATCTCAGCTTTTCTGCTAATTTCTGTGTGCATATGAGACACTCCAGGTGTGCAAAAGTGTGCAAAAGTCCCTCATGCAGTTTTTGGATTTGTCATATGGGATATTAATTCACATCCAGTTATTAATTTGATGTGTTCGAGGAAGCCTCTGAACCCCCCTACTAAGCCTTCTTAAGGTTTATCTCTTTTCCCCACAGTATTTTAAAAATGTTTTACTGACTTCATTTAACACATGATATTTTGTAAACTATCAGGACTTATTAAATACTGTATTAGTTTGCTAGGGCTACAATAATAATGGACCAAAGACCGGGTGTTTTAAACAATAGAAACTTATTTTCTCACAGTTCTAGAGGATACAAATTTGGGCTAAGGTATCATTAGATTTACTTTCTTTTAAAATGTCTCCTCTTAGTTTGTGAATGGCCATCTTTTCCTTGCACTTTCACATATTTGTCCCTCTGGGTATGTTTGCATCTTCATAGTCTATAAAGTCACTGGTTATATTGAATTGTACCCCATCGTGATGAATTCATTTTAACTTAATTGCTTCGTCAAAGTCCCTATCTTCAAGTACAGTCATTTTCTGAAGTAACATATGAATTTGGAGGCACACAATTTAGCTTCTACTATTCTATCCTCTGACCCCACAAAGTCCATGTCCTTCATATACTCAAAGAACATCCATTCCCAACAGACCAAAAAAGGTTAACCCCTTCCAACATCAACTTTAAGTCCAAAGTCTCTATCTAACTATGGTCTAAATCAGGTCAGAGTGATACTCAAGGTATTACTCATCCCCAGCAAAACTTCTCTCTAGCTGTGAGCCTGTGAAAGAAGACAAAAAAAAAGATTTTTTTTGGAGAGGCACAAAATGTATTTTGCTAATTGAAGATACATACATAAAAGGGATAAAATAGTTTTTTAAAACTTATTTTAAGTAATGGAGGGCTATCCTAAAGGGAAAACTAAATTAGGCTTCTCTCTGAGTAATTGTGAATACAAGACTTGAGGTTAGACATTGTAAGAAATGAGAAATCTAAAATACAATGATGGTGCCGATATGTGATAAACATTCTCATTCTAGAGGGGTGAAATCAGACGGAGAAAAGGAATCACAGGTTCCAAGCAAATCTAAAACTCAGCAGGGCAAATTCTGTTAGATTATACTCTACAGCATCAACCCTTTTGGGCTCCATGTTCTGTTTCCAGGCCCACTGGGGTGTTTCAGCCTCCTGGGTTCACCAAGGGGAGTGGCCCAGAAGTGCCCTCTGGGCCCATGCTGGCAGAGGTGGCAGTTGATAGCTGAACCACCTTTGATATTATCCTTTCCCTATCTTGAAAGAGACTCGCCGTTCATAGCAAACTGGTTCTATTGGACCCCTCTATAGAATCCCAGAAGTGTGACACCCTTCCTTCATTTCTTCTATAATTCAATTAGAAAGAAAACAGTGAGTCAAAAAAGATTCAGGCACGTATTACTTCTTATTTGTATTCCTCTCACACCCAGGAACGACATGTAGTAGGCCCAGGTGGGGGCTGCCCAAGGGGTGCTGCCCACATGGGTCTGTGTGACAGCCAGGGAGAACTGAGCTGAGCAAACTGGTGATTTTCAAAGGGGGCTTACCTGCGTGTCCCACCTCCTGAGAGAGATCAGGTGGATCACACGGGCATGTTAATAACTATCTCTGAGAGAAAGGAACAAGATGTTATAATCTTGGAGTGTTTTCTGTACTCTCTTTGGGGAGATATTACCTCTAGCTTCCAAAGCCATTATGCAACTAGTTTTGTAGCTGCTTAGAAACACCAGAATTATGAAGAATTATTTTCATAGAGTTCAAATTCCCACTTTCAAAAAGCCGAAGATTATTTCTTGCGATGTCTAACCTCAAGTCTTGTATTCACAATCACTCAGAGAGAAGTCTAATTGAATTTTCCCTTTAGGATGGCCCTCCACTTTGTTTAAATATGTTTTAAAAAACTATTTTATCTCCTTTATGTATATATCTTCTATTAGCAAAATACACTTTGTGCCTCTCCAAAATAGATTTCAGTAAACACACCAATCTTAATTTTTTTTCTTCCAAGGGTTAAATATGCCATTTCAATTAGAACTAATAAAGGAATGAAAATATCATTTGATACTGTTTGTATTAAATTATTGAAAAGAAATTTAAGAATATTTTTGTGGTTTCTGTTTTATGCTTCATGTTTTAAATGTAATCCTATTCAGTAGAAATTGATCTATGTATTGTCAAGTTTACACACACGTGTTTCTGTGTAAATAACAAAACAATAAAAAAATACAAGAGAAGTCAGGAGGTTTTTATTGGAAAAAACAAATAAAGGAGATTTGATGACTCTTCTCTTTGGGAACAACATTTGTACTCACAAATTTTCTTATCTAAAAATTCTCAGTACAATATCCTTATTTGGAACATGTAAGTAGATACAATATGTGCTAATTGCTTCTGGGGAGTCTGAAATTCTGTAATTTACACAATGGTTTCAATAAGAAATTTTACATTACAAAATAACACATATTATATCAAAATTAACAATGTATATGTTTTATTTTTTCCTGAATACGTTAATGCCAAATTTATGTGTTAAGATTTAATCTATAGTAGGATACTATTGAGAGGTGAGGGCTTTGGAGTGATTAAGCCATGAAGAGGGAGGTATCAGGGTCCTAAGAAAGAGGCTCTCCTGTGCCCTCTGTTCTGTGAAGGTTCAACAAGAAGTTCCCATGTGGAGTGGTCCTCATCTGATACGAGATCTGCTGGTACCTTGGTGTTGAATCTCCCAATGTCCAGAACTGTGGAAATACATTTCTGTTTATTATAAGCTACCTAGTTTATAGTATTTTGCTATAGCAGTCCACATGGAGTAAAGCAAATATGTTCATGACACATCCTCTATACTTCAGTTCCTACAAAACAAACTACAACCTAACTTAGGAGTAGACCTTTATAAAACAAAAACCACAACAGGAAAAAAATAACTTAAAATAGCTAGGGTTTTCCAGGGAAAATGACCTACATCACAAAATCTCAGAACTGTAGATGCTGGTGTGGATGTGAAGAGAAGGGAACATTTTTACACTGCTGGTGGGACTGCAAACTGATGCAACCTTTTTGGAGGGAAGTATGGAGAAATCTCAGAGAACTCAGGCTAGACCTCCCATTTGATCTTGCAATCCCATTACTGGGTATCTCCCCAGAAGGAAAAAAACCCTTTTATCATAAGGACACTTGCACTAGACTGTTTATCGTAGTTCAATTTATAATCACCAAAATGTGGCAACAGCCTTAATGTCCACCAACCCAGGAATGGATTAACAAGCTGTGGTATATGTATACCATGGAACAGTATCAAGCCATTAAAAACAATGGAGACTTCACATCCTTTGTATTAACCTGGATGGAGGCAAAAAACATTATTCGTAGTAAAGCATCACAAGAATGGAGAAGCAACAATCCTATGTACTCATTTGAGGACAATTAATGACCTAGTACATGGTGGTGGGAGGGGGAAAAGAAAGAAGAACAGAGAGAGGGAAGGAGGAAGGAAGATGGGGGGACGTCATGGTGTGGGACACACCTTTTGTGGGTGGGACACAATTATAAGAGAGACTTTACCTAACAAATGCAATCAATGTAAACTGGTTCTTTGTACTCTCGATGAATCTAACCATAAAAAAAAAAAGAAAAAAAAGTAACTGGGGTTTTAGCCAACCAGAAATGGTCAACCAAATAAGACAACTGTTTCATTATGCCATGTTCAAATAGGTGCGTGCCTTGCTGAAGCTCACCTACTTGCTTCACCTATGAAAGCTCACAACCCATGAACCTCTCCGGTTCTGAGTGCTGCCTGATTCATGAGTTGTTCTTTGCTCAAACAATTTCTGTCAAGTTTATTTTGTCTAAAGATTTTCATTGAAAGAATTTAAACACAAAAATACCAGAGCTACACATTTGTTAAAAGTGGTAAGACAGGAGAAAGAGACTTCGGTATAAACTGAACTCAACCTGCCTGAAACAAAAGACAAGGGCCTCTTTATAAAAGTGGTGTCCTCTAAAGGAAAATACCTGGGGGATGTTAAGTGGAGGGGTTGGTCAATGTTATTTGGCATTAACATGTGCTGACCAGGTTTCCTGCCCTCCCTCAGAGATCCGGAGATGGGAGTCCTAGCCTTCTCAATGATGAAGTTCTAAGGAATGCATCCCAGGTCCTTGACAAGAAATTTTTGAATTATAGAAAATTTACTTTTCAAGAACCAGAGAAAGGATTTATAATCACAGGTTTTCTAAAGTAAATGCTCTAAGAAAAGAGAGGTCAAGGGACAATATCAGGTTTTGGCTGAAATAAACAATAGATCTTTTTGGCAGGATTATGCTTCCTCAGGCCGGCCTGTTACGGGACCCGGGGTTACCCCAGGAATAAAATGGTCTTGCAATGAAAGAAGCCATACTAGCGTTTAAACACACGTCTCAGTGTGGGGCAGCTGGATGGCGTCATCTCTGCTCTGAGAGTGTGCATTTCTCACTAGGAAGAGGCTACATAAAAAACATACCATATTCATATATTTGGCAACCAATTTTTAAATAAATGCATATTTTATTATATTATATATTTTCAAAGAATGAATAATGGCAAAGTACAAATCACATCACCAAACCAAAAATAAAAAAGGTAAATAATTGTCATTAGAGGCAGATGAGAAGTACAATCTCCACTGTGGCTTATATGCAAGAATGTTGTGTAAACAATGATTCATCACCAGTGACAGTGTGAAGATTTTCTCTTGCATTAATAATCTATTACATATTCAGTGGAAGATGAAAAAGAAAATTACTTTTCCTGAACAATGATTAAATCATTGCCATACAACATCGTGAAGCAAGATTATTGACAGCTGGAGTACTTGGAAGACAATCCTATTTAGAAATATCAATTCTTTGGTGAGTTTTCTTTTCCTTGGTGGCAGAAGCGTGCACTTATCTGAATCCTGAAACAATGTATCTTTACTGTTTATAGTAAAATACAAAGGCATCAACCCAGAAAGTATTAATTATATTTAGAAAATATTATCATACTTTTGGCTTTAAAAGAAGTTAGTCAAAATACTTAATGTTTCTTAAAAACATTTCCAAAAGGCAGTTTCAATGGTATAATGTCATCTTAAACCATTTAAAGTGGCTACAGAAAAATTTATGTTGGAACAAGAAAAGCAATGCAAGGAATTATCACTTAAATAGAGAAAATACAGAATTTTTGATTTCCTGACTGTGAGTGCCAAGGGATTCTAAGTAGATATGGTAAATATTGGATGAAAAATATGAATTCCCAAGAATTCTTTTATTGTCGAGGCTGAGTCTCATTACTATGATCTTTTGCAGCTGCGCTCATAAAATAGAAATAAGAAGGATAATATGTACAGAGTGGCCTCAGTGATGCTACATTTATTTTGTAAAAAATTTGTATTTTTCATTGTAAAAGAACACATGTAGAAATTATGGAGACTGAAAAGAAGAGTAACATCCAATCTTACATGTCAAAAATGTTCTATCTAATCATTTTATTATTCACATGTTTTAATATAAGTATAAATCCTAGAAAGATAGAATTTTATGTAATGATTTTAAATAGCTCTTTATACATCCAATTCATGTGCTATTTTGGAAAATTTGAAAATTAAGGAAATTAAGGGGCAATGAAGTAAAAAGAAATCATTTAAAACTCACCTTTTAAAAACAAATACAACTAGCATTTACATTGGGTGTGCTTAATCTTCTTTCTATGAATAATTACATACCTGAGAACGTATGCGCATGAATTGGGGGGTATTTAATGTAGACATCTCCAAAATTTCCAAACATGGCAAAGTAAGCAGAATGACATAGCAATGGCTTCTGTCAGTCATCAACCTGGGTACAAATGGTGCTCACACTTCTTGGTTATGTCTAAGAATTGTCTACAGATGCTACTTGAGGCCTTTCCTGCCCTTTTTTCTCAGCTAAACTGTGCTTTGATCTCAGGACCTCAGTTGATCTAAGGAGACTGTACATTATTTCCAACTGCCTACAGAGAAGCATTGGGCAAGATAAGGTCACAGTTGCTTTAGTATTAATCAAAAGGAGCATTTATTAAGTTGCAGGAGGGAAATGTTGGTGTCAATTAGTAAAAATGGGAGAAGTCAGTAAATTTAGGTGACAGCATGGCTGTCAGACTGTGTTTGGGGACAAAAATAAGGCTCCGGGAGCCAGCTGGAATCCCTGACAAGAAGTGCTGTGGGCGAGGAAAGTTGGCTGTAGGAAATTAAAGGGATCCAAAAACGACTGTTACCTCAGAACCAGGGGCCTCCTTTGTGATGACAGTGTGAAGTGTGCCCCTTTGTGAAACTTGATGTCGTGAAGGCCACCCCGAATTCTTTTCACACTGATATTCACAGGGATACGAAGTAAAGGTTCTCTGTGGGACACTCACATAAATGAGTTCAATATGGTAACGCTAAGAACATTTCAAAAGGTAAAGACCACGGGAATATTTCAAATTACTCTATTTGCATGAACAAAGCAGCAACCAGGAAACTCTTCTCAGAATTGGGTTAATATTTTTCAAGATTTATTTTTTTCAGGCTAGTTTTAAGAAAGCAGAGAAGTAGAGTGAAAGTCAGGAGTCAGTCACTGCTCCTCATTACATCCATTGAATTAAATATCCCTTAAATTATGCCAACATCCTTCCTCAGCAATCCAGAGACCCACTGGGATCCTCAGAGTGATACGAAGATTATCTTAAGCTGAAGACGTGTGGATCTGTTTAAGTTGATCCTATTCAGAGTTTGCGGAGCTTTGATGATGTTCAGATTCACGTCTTTTATCAAATTTGAAAAGTTTTCTGCTATTACTCCTTCATGTACTTCATGCATTATTCCTGTCCCTCTGTCTCTTCTTGTCCTTCTGAGACTAATTATTATTATTTTTTATTTATTTAATTTATTTTTATTGAATCATAACTGTGTACATTAGTTCAATCATGGAGTACAGTGTGCGGGCTTCATATACAATCTAAGATGATTTCATCTACCTATTTGACATGACATTCGTGAGATTTTCTCATTTACTGTGTGAAAACATTTAAATGCATTTTATAAGGATCTTCAGAGAGTATGAGTGAGATTAAACACTGGTTTTTCTATTGGGTGGTTACCCTGATCACCAATCCTTTAATAGTTTTCCT
>CAUYON010165322.1:0-12544 GCA_963573935.1 Arctocebus calabarensis
TAAAGTCGGACATTTTATGTGGCCGGACTTTTATGAACTAAGATAGGGGAGTCATTGTCAGAGGCTGCCCTTAGGAGATAGGATTGGGAATTATCATGACAATTGGATCATGGAAGTTTTCATTGTGCCCCTCCAGTTTTAAAGCTTTGAGTAGCCTGATAGGGAATTATTTCTTACTGACCCTCTAGAGGCACTAGTGCAGCTAAATAGTGGATCTGCCTGCGCATGGGAAGAGAACTGGTTCTATGAGATTCTACACAGGAAGAACTTGTCCCCATATCACGGGTCCATGATTACATTTGAGGTTTCAGGAATTTGGTTGTAAAATAAATATATCTTTGTTCTCATAAATGTCTACTCAAAATATAGTATTTCTTTTCATTTAGTATTGAGGCAGCAAACTACAACACTTGTGACTTTATCACTAATGAGCTATTAGTGGTATTCTTTTGTCTAAAATTGTTGCATATTTCAAAATACTGTTTGTATTCCCTGTAGAAATTGTTAGGCTCACTTCTAGGTGTTGATTTTCTAAATATATTAATATATACAAACACACATGCATTACTCCACGACATTTTTGATACTGATAAATAGATTCCAGATAAATTATAAGAATTTCATTAGATGAATTAAAATCAATATTTTAAGAAGGGGTCAGAGCACCTGAAAGTGAAGAGCCCTTAGAGCACATGAAGGTTAAGAGCCCGTGGGGGAAGCAAATAATTTAAAAGAAGACATTGGGAGGTCAACCAGGATGGAGGAATCTAGACGGAGCAGAAAACACCATTGTAACGTGGCGTAGAAGCTGCTGACCCCCCCTCAGTTCATCCAGTCAGCTCAGCGGGGTGAGTGTAGGCATTTGGCATTGATTCGTTTCAAAAGACTAGGTTCTATCCACTTTCATATCTAGGACTGTGTTAGCCAGCAATTTATACAAATAAAATGACCACTTAAGATATTACAGAGAGCAGAGAATGCCCTTTGAGATCCCTGATGGTTGATTTTGATCTAACATTTGATCGCAGTTTGATATCATGTTTCACTTTCTTGGTTGCAACACTTGATATCAGTATTGCTTGTGCGAGGCAGGAAGTGTGAGCTGGCACCGGCCTGCTGAGAACCCAATCTGTATGTGCAGTGTGCAACGGGCCCGTCACCCCGCGTCGTTATGGAGAGACATTCTCTGACTTATAGACATTCGTCAAGGTCATGCTGCTATAAATGACCCTCAGTGCTGAAACTGAGAACAATCTTTTCACAACAGCTTTTCTCTGAATAAGTTTCTGTTAGTCTGAAATTTTCTTACCTATGGGAGAAACTTGTCACCAAACTACAAGGACACAAATTAAATCAGACATGAGCTCTGGCCAGAGGATAGCTCAGGTATGAGGATCAGTCTCTGACAAAATGCTGTGTTGAAAATATAAATGGGGTGTATATTATATACCACATCAATCAGCAGAAGGTTAGGAAGCTTAGCAGACATATTTGAGGTAAAGGAAATTGGAAATAGGATAAATAAGCATGGCTACTTTAAGGCAGAAATTATAATGACTGATTATAACGCACTTTCTTGTTAATTAGTGTAGAAATTAGGAGGTGTGGGAAAATCCAGAACGATGGTTAAATTGCAACTTTGCTATTTTAACAATTAAGTTACAATTTCCTCAACTTCAGGAATACTTTACTAGACTTGTTATTCTAATTTAGCTTTCTGTTGAAAGAGTAAAGTTCTTCTCTCACACATTTACTTTTTTAACATAGGGACAAAATTGATAGAATATTTTTATCTTTTGTGAGCTATAATATTTTAATAATAATATGTGTAAGTTGATCCATTGGTATCTATTCATTTTAATGGTTATTAATTATAGACTGAGGGCATGAGTTCTGTTTCCTAGGAACAGAACTTGTAATTTTGTAAGACAAACTGGAAAAATAAAATATACTGAAATAGAAGTTAACTCGGATAATACCACTCTAGGCAATATCCTCCACTCAACGGAAGTGTTCTTTGTTCTCAAGGAGTTCAAGGAGTTCTACAATAGCAGAGAGGGTAAGTATAAATACGTTTAAAGAAATACAAGCAAGTATAAAGCAAAATAAAGTACATCCAACCAAACAATTATTATAGCTAACAACTGGAGATACCAAAAACACAGCTACTCAAAATTCCTCTTAGTCATTGAAATTACTTAATTTTGGAGACAAGTCAGTGATACACTCAAAATTAATAAACTATTATATCTCATATTAAATACAACATTTGACAGCTGTGATCGTATTATGCTTTATTGACTTTTATTGAATCTTAAAATCTCAAAATTCCAGTTTAATTTTTTTCTAAGATTTATTTTCATCAGGATATCACCTTTGTCATATAGGCTGAAGTGCTGTGGTAAGGATCACAGGTTACTGTAATCTTGAACTCCAGAGCTCAAATGTTCCTCCTACCCCAGCCTCCTGAGTTCCTGGGACTGCTGATCTATACCATCCTGACTGGCTAATTTTTAAATTTTTTTTGTAGAGACTGGGTTTTTCCCTATTATTCCCAGGCTGGTCTTCAGATCCTGGCCTCAATTTATCCTCCAGCCTTGGCCTCCCACTGAGATGAAAATATTTTGTGTGCCCTTTGCAAAGCTAACGGGCCCTGTGTCTTCACAGCCTGGTGGACATACATGCTGCTGAGAACAAGGAAGGCTGGGTGGCATGGTCATGTGGACACCTTAAAGCCAGACTCTGAGATTTTCGCAATTTTGTGTGGTTGCCAGTAGGTGCAAGGATATTCCAGGACAGGAAATCACCATGAACAAAGCCTCACTGTGTTAGTAGGAGCATTAGTAATTTTTGTTTTGTTTTTGAGACTTGAACTCAATGCTCCAAGAAATGTGGAGAATTCAGATTCCCCAAATATAATCCAATCTTACTTTCATTCAAATTCATTTTTTGGCTTTAAAAACCACTGAACAAAATATCTGAATGGGTTGTTTCTTTTAAAGTTTTTTCCCCCACTTAATAAGTCACTTGATGATGTTAGTTGATGTTAGTTTCTAAAACTGAGTCATTCTTTATTGCATTAGTCCTCTTCTTTTTCCTTCTCATCTTCCAAATTTCCACATTTATTTCATTGGAATAACATATATGTCCAGTGTCATGGTATGGGTGCTATGGAAGGAACAATCAATACGAAACAGTCTGCACTGCTAAGGAGCACATCTTCTAGTAGTGGAATCAGTCAGGTGAAATAACTAAATACAATGTTCCAGAAACTGTAACATATGAAAACATAAAGTAGATATAGATGATTTACACAGTCTGTTAATTTTATCTGGGTGAAAGCATTACTGAAAATATTTCACAGATTTCAACTATGTATGACAGGATATAGGAATGAGTGTCATTTTGCCATATAATTACATTCATTTCAATATGCACAAGGCTAATATTTCTTCTTTCTTGTCAGTACTATATACTCTCATTTCTAAGGTGGGGAATATATAAAGGTCCTGATGTTTCTACTTTGCCCTGGATGGTTAAGGTGTACCTCTGTTTTATTTTAGAAATTCATAAACATTTGAACTATAGAATATAGGTTAATCTGAATATAAAGTTATTTTATGTATGTTATAATATAAAGTTATTTTATAGGTTAATCTGAATAGAAAGTTATTTTATGTATGTATGAACAGATATTCTACATCGCATAGTAAAACATTTAGATGCAACTCAGAAAAAGTAAAGTGCTTCTTTTACATACTAAATTGTTTCAGTTCACTATATTGCTATTTACTCTTAGAGAAAATAAGAAAGTCTTTTATTATCTGAAACAACCACTACACTTTCTTTTGTCAGACATAATTTGGACTTCTGTGACTATTCCTTTAGAGTGCCTCTGGTCCACGCAGAGTAAATACTCTCTTTCATTGTCATCTATTTTCTTTTCTTTCCAAGCTACACAATTAAAATACTTGGTAATCATGTGCAATTTTGCAGTTTCTCAACAAATTATCACACACTTGTAGTTAGGAAATTTTAGTCAATTTAACTCCCTTCACCACCTCCCTTGTGTATCTAGAACTTCTTTGTTTAACAGTGTACCTTATATGGCGATTGCTACAAGATTATTAGTATGTGTGTTTGTAGAGAAGGGAGGAAAGAGACTGGAAAAGCAATAGAAGGAGGGAGGAAATTGTTATTCTTGGAGAAGCTGCTTTAATAACTATATTCTATTAACTTACTGGTTATAAGTCTTTGTTTAATTTTTTTTTTCATTTCCCAAAGCCCGTATTGAACATCAATAGACCATGGCTTCTAAAATCCAATGTGACCAGATGAAATGGTAGAATACCAGTTAAATTCCTCTATTTTTCTTTCCCTTTACTATAAAGAGCATCATAATGGGAACATGAATGATAAATGTTACAAGATTGAAAAAATGTGCATGAAACAGAAAATGTACCTTAAAAGTAAAGTTCAAAATGCATTTTTTCTCATAGACAAGATCATAGGTAAGTGCACCTCCTGGCTTTATTTTCTAATTTTTTATCTTTTATTCTTCACATTTTGATACCATCTTTAAGGTGTAGCTAGCAATATTCGGAGAAGGCAAGGGATCCTCTTCTTGCTGACTCCTTCTCAAAAAGAAGAAAACTGTACACAGAAAATATCCAGGAACCTGTCTGTCAGGCTCACTGGCTATAGGGACCACTAGGATTGGTCAAGATTAATCAGAATTTTCCTCTGGAGCAAGATATTGACACATTCTCCTCTGGCTCAATTCATGCACTTTCCTGAAGGAAATACCTCTGCATACAGTTGAGGTCCCTTAGCAATTAAAATAAAAAAGGCTATTTGCTAGTTAGCATAAAATGTCTGCTAATACATTTTATTTAACCTTATTAACAGCTTTTAAATAAGTCTATCTACATTAGTGTAGAACAAAGTAGTCCAATTTTATAATTGTGTAATTGTACAATTTCAAGATAGAGTGTTAGCCCTTTTAATATTTTCTTCTAATCCTATTCTTTTCTTTTTTCTTTTTTTTAAACTATTATGAGTACCTAATAACTGCATATGTTTATAGGGTATATGTGATATTTTGTAGAGGTTTACACTGTGAATTAATCACATCAGGGCAAAATTGTGGTATATATGACCACAGGCATTTATCATTTCTTTGGGTTAGGAAAATTTCAATTCCACTCTTTTTTTTGTTTGTTTGTTTGAAAGTATACCCTAACATTGTTGATTATAGTCACTTTATTGTGATATATAACATTGTTCATTCTATTCAACTATATTTTGCACCCATTAACTATCATCACTTTATTCCCCGCCCCCACTCTTCTCAGCCTCTGGTAACCATCATTCTACTCTCTTTCTCTAAGGGATCAGTTCTTTTAATATTTAGCTTCCATATAGGAATGAAAACATGTGAGATTTGTCTTTCTGTCCTTGGCGTATTTCACTTAACATAAAAATCTCCAGTTCTATCTTTATCTTTGAAAATGGCAGAATTTCATTCTTTCATATGGCTAGGTAGTAAATCTATTTTGTATAAGTACCACAATTTCTTTTTCCATTCATCTGCTGATGGATGAATCAGCATTCATTGATTCTTGGCTACGATGACTAGTGCTACAATAAGCATGAATGTGCAGATACCTTTTGCATATAGACCTCGCACATTGTAGTTCTATTTTCAGCATTTCAGAGCAAACTCCCCACTCTTCTCCATTCTGTTTGCATTAATTTATATTCCTATCAACAATGTATGAGGGTTCCTCTGCCCGCATTCGTCATCTTGTATTTTTGATCAAAAAGGCCATTTTAACTTGGGTAAGTAGATATTTTCATGGTAGATATTTTTGTTTTTTGAGGTAGAGTCTCACTTTTGCCACCATCTGTAGAGTACTATAACATCATAGCTCGCAGCAACCTCAAACTCTTCTGTTCAAGTGATCCTCTTGCTTCAGCCTCCCAAGTAGTTGACACTATAGGTGCCTGCCACAATGCCTGGCTATTTTTTTTTTTTTTAGGCTCGAGGTGTCACTCTTGCTCAGGTTGGTCTTCAACTCCTGACCTCAAGCAATCACCCATTTTAACCTCCCAGAGTGCTAGTGTTAAAGGTACGGGCCGTCATGACCATCTTCTTATAGTTTGAATTACATTTCTCTCTTAACTAATGATGTTGACTATTTTTGCATATACTCAGCCATTTGTATGTCTTTTTCTGAGAAATGTTTGTTCAGACCTTTTGAGTGTTTTTTAATCATAATATTAGACTTTTCCTACTGAGTTGTGGGAGCATCTTTTAAATTCAATCTATTAATCCCTTGTCATATGGGTTCTTTGCAAATACTCGCTCTCTCATTTTGTGGGTTGCTTCTTCCTTTTGTTGTCTCCTTTGTCATGCAGAACCATTTTTAGTTTGTTTTGATCCCATTGGTTCATTTTAGCTTTGGTAGTTTATGCTATCATGTGCACTAGTCAAGATATCCCTGCCCACTCCAGTATCCTGAAACCTTTCCTCAGCATTGTGTCTGGTCTTAGATTTAAGTCTTAAATCCATTTTGATTTGATTCTTATACATGGTGAGAGATACAGGTGTAGTTTTAAAATTCTTTGGCATATAAATATCCAGTTTTCCAAGCACCAATTATTGGAGAGACTGTCATTTCTCAACTGTCTGATCTTGGTAAATTTGTCAAAGATAAGTTCATTAGAGATGTGTGGATTTATTTCTCAGTTCTCTGTTCTGTTCCAAAGAACTCTGGAACATTACAGGTGTGTGGATTTATTTGTGAGTTCTCTCTTCTATTCTCTGTTCTTTGGTCTATGGGTCTGTTTTTATGCTAGCACCATGCTGTTTTGGTTATTGTAGCCCATTTATACAACTTAAAGCCAGGTTATGTGATTCCACCAGCTCTGTCCTTTTTGTTCAGGGTGGCTCTGGGTATTCTCTGCTTCTATTTAAATTATGGAATTATGTTTGCTATTTCTGCAAAGAATATCATGAATGTTTTGATGGGGATTGCATTGAATCTGAATCTGTAGATTGCTTTGGGTCGTATGAATAATTTAACAGTACTAATTCTTTCAATCTATGAGCATTGAATATCTTTCCCTTTTTAAATGTCCTCTTCAATGTTAAGATTTTAGCATTTTAATTGTAGAGATCTTTCACTTACTGGGTTAAGTTTTTTCCTAGGTATTTTATTCGTAATTATTGTAATGAGATTACTTTCTTTGTTCCTTTCTAGATTGTTTCCTGTTAGCATATGTAAATGCTACTGAGTTTTATATTTTGATTTTTTAACTGGAAACTTTAAGATTAAGATTTTCTAAACTAAAACTTTAAATTAAGATTTTCTAAATTTAAAATCGTATCGTCTGCAATAGGATAAATTGACTTCTCTCTTTCCAATTTGTATACCAGTTATGTATTTCTCTTATTTGATTGATCTAACTAGAAATTCTAGTAATACATTGATTAACAGGGTAAAATTGACCATCTTTGATTTATTCCAGGTCTTATAGAAAAAGGGTTCAGTTTTTCCCCATTATGATACTACCCATGAGTCTGTCATATATGCATTTTATCATGTTGAGGTAAGTTTCTTCTATACTCAGGCTTTTAGGAGTATGTTCAAGCTTACACCCCTATACATAAAACTCCTGCTTACCTACGATCAATTCAGTCACTCCTTGGAAATAACAGAAGTACATGTGGTAAATAGGGAATGAGGAGTATGTATGTGGTGACTTAAAGAGTGTTAAAATAATAAATAAATGCACATTTCTTTTCTCCATTAATGGGTCATCCAGAATGAAGCTAGTTATAACTCTGAACAGAGGTTCCCCTCTTTCTCTTTCTCTTATTCTTTCTCTCTCTCTCTCCCCCTTACCTTGTTTATAATCGTGAGTACATGCTTTCATATAAATGCATACATATATATGCATTGTTTATTTATTTATTTATATATATATGCATTGTTTATTTGAGTTTTTTCCCATCATTGAAACTCTGACCAGGTGCCATTTATTTACGTTTGTTGTTGCTATGATTGCTAGTAGGGTGTTCTTTGTAAATTATTTCCTTAGGTAATAATATCAATAGTTTTTCTTACATGTTATTCTATGGTCTTTATAGTTTCATGTCTCAGATTAAAATCTTTTACCTATCATGAGTTAATTTTTATAATTGGTGAGAGGTGAGGGTCTAGTTTTAGTCTTTAACACGTGGCTAACAACTTCTCCCAGCACCATTTCTTGATTAGGGTAACTTTCCCTCAGTATATGCTTTAGTTTGCTTTGTCAAAGACCATAAGGCAACATGATTCTGATTTCATCTCTAGATTTTCCATTCTATTCTAGGAGCCGATGTCTATTTTTATGTTAATGCCATGTTGTTTCAATCTCTATAGACTTGTAGCAAAATCTGAAGTCTGGTAAAATGATGCCTCCAGATTTCTTTAATTCCTTGAGTCTTCCCCAAATTCTTTCCAAAAGAGCTGTATTAGCTTGTATTCCTACCAGCAATGTAGAAGTGTTGCCTTCTTTCCATATCCAAACCAACAGCTGTAGTTTTGGGATTTTGTGATGTGGGAGTTAGATGATATCTCAAAGTGGTTCTGATTTGCATTTCTCTGAGGGTTAAACATGGTGAGCATTTTTTCATGTGTTTGTAGGCCATGTGCCTGTCTTCATCAGAAAAGTTTCTGTTCAAATCTCTTGCCCACATAAAAATGCAGTTATTTTTTCATCTCTTATTGATTAGTTTGAGTTTTCTGTGGATTCTAGTTACTAGACCTTTGTCGGAAGAATAACCTGCAAAAATCTTCTCTCATTCTGAAGGTTGTCTGTTGCCTTTACTTTGCTCTTTGCTGTGCAGAAGCTTTTCAAGTGATGCCTCCAGATTTGTTCTTATTTTGTTGCATTGGCTATTCAAGGTTTTTTCCATTGTTTATTTGCGTTTTTTTTCAAATTTATACAAATCTCAAAAATATTTTATTTTATTTTATTTTTTATTTTATGCAGAATCTCACTGTCTCTCCCTGGATATAATGCAAGCAGTGTCCTCATAGCTCACTGTGACCTAAACTCATGGGCTCAAGCAATTCTACTGCCTTAGACTCCTGTGGAGCTGGGGATATGGCCGTACCTTTCCACCCTGGATAACTTCTCAAATTTTTTGTAGCTATAGGGTCTCATTTTTCTCAGGCTGATTTCAAACTCCTGGTCTCAAGAAATTCCTTTGCTTTGGCTTCCCAGAGTGTTAGGATTATAGGTGTGAGCCACTGCATTGGCCTGATTTTATGTTTTGAAAAAAAAAAGTGCTATTAATTATAAGATGTTAAGGTATAGACAATATCCACAACAAAGTAATTTTAATTATTCAACCTGTGCATTGTGTGTTACTTTTATTTTAGAATTACTTAACTTTTATTGTCTGTAGAACATACAAGGTTATTTGATAAGAAGAAACATCTGTCTTGTAAAATCAACTAGTATTTTTCTCAGAAAATAATAGCTTTTAATGATGGAGTCTTCCTTATGTCATATCCAAAGTGTTTTGTAATTATTGAGGAATTCTTTGCACCATTCTTAACATTATATTAAGAGTAATCTCCTCATGAACATCTTATGAGGAATGAGTATACACACACATGTGTCAGAAGGTTTGATTGGCATAATCCTTGAGATCATCAGCTCTAAAGTGTCCTAACTGGACTCAATCCTGGCTCTCCCATTAGATGCATTATGACCTCAGCACATTTCTGAATCTCCCTTTATTTGAGCATCCTCATCTATAACATGGATGTAGTCATAGCATCTCCCGTGCAGACTTACTAGGAGTAAGGAAGAATAAATACCTGTGCTTAGACACATCGTGACAAACAATAAACAGTTCTATTATTTTACATTATGTTTTAATTAATATGATTATTACTTTGTTAAAAATAAAAGTTTTTGTGAAAATAACAAGTTCATTCTTGTAAACATTCTCTTTTTGTAATTCAGTTTCCTCTACTCTTCAAATGTTTACTCTATAATACATTGTTGGCATCGGTAGCTACATAATTTTTTAACCATTTCCCCACTCTTATGCTGTTTACCTTCATATTAAAGTATTTGAATTTTTGTTATTTAATCTACTTTACCTGTTTGTTTATGCCATAAATAGGTTTTCTCCCTAAACACATACAATTTATGATAGATAAGCATGCCAACATTAATTTCTCCTCCCTATATCATATTAACCATGTCAGAGCAATTTATGCCATGCTAAAACTAATAACTAGTGAGTAAGAATGGATGAAATCATTAAATGAATGTCTGGATCTTAGACTGGAGCAAGGCAGCCAGTTAGCTAATGGTATAAGAAACTCCAGATAATAGTCCCCATCTTTCACCTGAAATGATATTCTGCTTACAATATATTATGAGATCAATTATACATCTCTGTATAACATGAATAATTTATATTTTTGTTAAGTTAAAAGTAAAAAGATACCAATATGTCCCATGGCAATAGTTCAAAAACACAGAAGTTGATGCCACAGAAATATCTTTACAAGCTTGGGGGCAATATTAATTTTCATTTGAAAAACAAATCACCATCATCAGAACACAGGTATTTCCTGGAAGGATACTTCAAGTTATAAAATTGTGATTGGTTCTACTTATTTCTGTATCGATAATTGCATACACATTCATATATTTTAAAGTAGCACTTTCATTCTATGTCACCTAAGTCACTATTTTTAAAAAAGCATCTTTTAAATTAAAGTCATCTTTGGAAATAGCTGATAATAGGGTATTATGCTTATTTTTTAAATGTCTTCTTATTTTTCTATCTCTGTATCTTATTTTACTTATTAAAAACCTGACATTCTCAAATGGAAATTATTGCATCACTAATCTTGTTTCCATTATATTCACATCTTTCCATTTCTGTTACTAGAAGAAATTCTATGGATTGCCTTTAAGTCTATTTCATGTCCTGATATCATGGATTACAGAGATATTTAATTTATGGATTTTGCTTAATAAACAGCATATTTATTATATTTAAAATGGTTTTCATAATGTTTTTCTTTAATAAGTAATATTTACTTTGGGTTTTCTATGTAGGGTATGATAGCATTTAAACCACAGTAGAACTTTTTTAAAACTAGAATCATCCTCTCAATCCCCACAGCAACATTGTCAACAAACTTTATGTCATAATCTAAATCCTTGGTTTTCATTTCAACAATATTCACAACATTTTCACCAAGAGTAGATCACACAACAAAAAATCCCACTTTCTTAGTTCATGCATAAGAAGCGACCCTTCATTCACAAACATTTTGTCAGCAGATTGCAGCATTTCAAGCATGTGTTCAGGCTTCACTTTGAATTCTTGTTTTCTTGCTGTTTTCATCACATCTGCACTTATTTCTTCCACTAAAGTCTTGAACTCCTCAAAGTCATTGCTGGGTGTTGCATTCAACTTGTTCCATTTCCCTGTTAATGTTGATATTTTGACCTCTTCCCAGGAATCATAAATATTCTCAATGGAATTTACAACAGCAAATCTTTTATGGAGGTTCTCAATGTACATTGCTAAGATCTGTCAGAGGAATCACTATTTATGACAATTTATTGCCTTATAAAATGTATTTCTTAAATAGTAAGACTTGAAAGTTGAGAATACTTCTTGGTCCACGTGCTATAGAATGAATGATAGGTTAGCAGGCATGAAGACAGCATTGATTTCCTTGCACATCTTCATCAGAACTCCTGGGTGACCAGGTGGATTGTCGATGAGCAGACATATTTTGAACAAATTTTTTTCTTCTAAGAAATAGGTCTCAACAGGAGGCTTAAAATGTTCAGTAAGCCATGCTGTTAAATAGATATGTTGTGATCCAGGGTTTGCTATTTTATTTGTGGAACACAGGCAGAGAAGGTTTAATGTTATCCTTAAGAGCCTTAGGATTTTTTAAATGGCAGTAAGAGCTGGTTTCAACTTAAACTCGGTAGTTACTTGGGTCCATAAAAAGAGAATCAGTCTGCCCTTTGAAACTTGAATCCCAGGAATTGATTTCAACTCCCTAGCTGTGAAAACTCTAGATGGCATATTCTTCCAACAAAAGTTAGCTTTGTCTACCTTGAAGGTCTATTGTCCATTATAGCCACCTTCATCAGTGATCTTAGCCAGAATCTCTGGACAACTTGATACCCCTTCTACATCATCACTGCTCCACCCTGCATTTTTATGTTATGGAGGTGCCTTCTTTTTTAAATCATCTGAGTCACCTTCTGCCAACTTTTGACTTTTCTTCTGTAGTTTGCTCACCTCTCTAAACCTTCAAAGAATTAAAAACAAGGCCTTGCTATGGATAAGGCTTTGACTTTTTTTTTTTTTTTTTTTGTAGAGACAGAGTCTCACTTTATCGCCCTGGGTAGAGTGCCGTGGTGTCACACTGCTCACAGCAACCTCCAGCTCTTGGGCTTAAGCGATTCTCTTGCCTCAGCCTCCCGAGTAGCTGGG
>CAUYON010165330.1:0-41278 GCA_963573935.1 Arctocebus calabarensis
CGCCAAACAACAATGACGACAATGACGGCTGCATCTAAAAAATGGCCAGGCATTGTGGTGGGCACCTGTAGTCCCAGCTACTTGGGAGGTGGAGGCAGGAGACTCGCTTGAGCCCAGGAATTGGAGGTTGCTGTGAGCTGTAATGCCATGGCACTCTATCCAGGGTGACAGCTTGAGGCTCTGTCTCAAAAAAAAAAAGAAAAAAAAAGCATGGAACACAATATCCGCCGTTAAGTATTCTTTCCCTGAATACTTATACAACCCCATTCATTCTACCATATGAGTACCTAGTATGTGTCATTTCTGGACTACTTGTGATTAGGTGTGTAGCTTTGAGTGACAGATAACAGTAACTTAAGTAAAAAGAACCAGGTAGGTGGTGCAGGATGAGTGTGGTTACCCATAATGTTGTTATCCAGGCTCCTGCACCTGGTTGCTTTGTCATTCATGGGTTAGACCTCACAATCCAAAAAGGCTGCTTCAGCCACAACATCAACATTCCTCCAGAAAGGAGAAAAGAGGAGAAGTGCTTTTTCCAGAAGTTGCCAACATCTAACCACAGAAATGGCTCAGAAATGTAGCCTTTATTCGGGGTGGCCATGTGTCTAAGTAGGATTTGGTTTCTGCTACTGAGGAAACAGATGAGAATGGATCCTGCAGTTTCAATATTGACCTATTGAAGAGGAGGCTACAGGAAAGAAAGGAGCCAAAAAAGGTTCCCAAGGTTGTAGCCTAGGGGACAGCTGGCTCTTCCCCGGGTGGGACCTAGGAGGAAGAGCAGACTATAGGCAGCAGGATAAGATCAGCTTGGACAGGTCAGATCATCCAGGGCTGATGTCTAGGAGGAGAGGGCCGGGTCTGGAGCTCAGGAGTGAGTTCTGGACTGACAATGAGCGTGTTTTGGAGGTATCAGCACAGCCCTAGTTGCCATGGGAATGATGATGCAGAGTGATAAACGAAGGTGGCCAATGACAGCACCTTGGAGGGAGGCGGAGAAGAAGCAACGCAGGGGGGCAGCAGCTGAAGGCATCAGGAAAGCCCAGGGAGGTGTTTCCCAATGGAGGGAGTTACCTGAGGCTCCCTCCATTGAGAAATGAGGACTAAGAAGAGGCTGCTCAGTTTGTCAATCAGGAGGTCAAAAGCTGCTTTGCCAGAGTAATTTCAGGAGAGCAGAGTCAGGATGCCTTGGGTTGGAAGGAAATAGAAAAGAGGAAGTGGTATCAGCAAAGGTGGATGGCCTGTGTAAGTGACCTTTCTGGACCTCTGTGTTTCCATGGGTCAAGTGACCCATATCTGGGGCTTCTTCGCTGGGTTTTTCACTGGACTTAAAGGCATGGAGAAACTCTCTTCCCCCTGGGTTAGGCCCAGATGGCACGGGCTTCAGAGATAGAGTGCAATACCCGGCTTTGCTCTGACGGCGGCAGCACCACACCAAGGGGTGGCTGTCTGGACCAACACAGGACTCATAAATGCATTTTCAGGGAAATGAAGCTCAGTTCTCCAAAGACCAAAGCTTTGGCTTTGGGGGGTTTTTTCCCTCCATTTTGGGTAGGAGTCTTGAGTAAAGAAAGTCGAGTGGAACTTTCGGTTCAAATCCTGGTTCTGTGGCTTATTGGGTGTGTGACCTTGAGCAAGTCCTCTCCTGCGCTGAGCCGGCTTCCAGGTTGGCAAAGTGGAGATGACAACAAACCGAGATCCGCCTCACCGGCACTGTGAGTCTTCGAACAGTGTGACTGTGTCGCTGTTTTTGTGGACAGACTCAGGCTGGGGTGGGCCAGCGTGGATGAGCTCCAGAGCTGAGGGACCAGACCAGGCCACCCATGGGGATGGGGGTTGTGTGTGCTTGTGGTCATCACAAGGCCAGGACCGACCTGTGGCTCTGGGGTCAGGAAATCTGGACCCTGTAAATGAGGGAACTGAGGCTCACAGAGCAGAGGAAGTGACTTTCCAGGGTCAATAACCCTCAAAATAGGCGAAGCAGAGTCACCATAACCAAAATTTGGAAAATAATTTGATGGATAGTAATTTGGGGGAGAACAAAAAGCATCCAAGTTGTAGCATGGGAAAAATTCGAACTTAGTGCGACTTCCTTACCATTACTGTATTGTTTGCTACAGTTTGAACTTCTGAAGATTTTCCTCTTCCAGTTCCTGTCCCTCTTTAATGCCCCAATTCTGAGAGTGCCCCTGTGTCTGTTTCTTCCACGATAACATGAGGGCAGGTTAAAGATGTGAGGGGAAGGAGGCCACCTAGGCACAGGTTTGGGGGCAGAGACTTGGGCTCTGCACTGGCTTGCTTGCTGAGCCTCAGTTTTCCCATCTGCAAAATGAAGTTGTTGGCGCTGCAGGCCCCTGGGAGCCTTGGCAGCTCTGACTTTTATGAAGGCTTCTGCTTCCTTGAACAGCCACCCCCCAAATGTCACTATCCTGTTTCCATCTTATTTTCTTTATAGCACTTATCACTCTCTGAAATTATCTTGGTTTTTATTTATTTTCTGTCTAGACAGTAATCTACCATCTACTCCATGTGAGCAGAGACTTTGTGAGTTTGGGAGAGCTGCTATGAACTTGGCACCTAAAACAGTGCTTGGCACAGGAACAAACTATTGTAGAATAAATGAATGACGGGCAGAGATCACAGCCTCTCTCTGAGGCAAGTCCAGGAGTCCTCAAGCCTCAACCCATGACCTGCTGATTTCTCCCATCTTCTTTTCTCTCTCTTTCTCTCTCTTCCAGACATGCTGAGCCTAACTCAAGGGCTTTTTTTTTTTTTTTTGAGACAGAGCCTCAAGCTGTCACCCTGGATAGAGTGCAGTGACATCACAGCTCACAGCAACCTCCAATTCCTGGGCTCAAGCAAGTCTCCTGTCTCTGCCTCCCAAGTAGCTGGGACTACAGGCACCCGCCACAATGCCCGGCCATTTTTTGGTTGCAGCCGTCATTGTTGTTTGGCGGGCCCGGGCTGGATTCGAACCCGCCAACTTAGGTGTACGTGGCTGGCGTCTTAGCCCATTGAGCCACAGGCGCCAAGCCAACTCAAGGGCTTTTGTGGTGGGGTGTCCAGGCCCCAAAAGTTCAGCCTGTTTCCTGGCTCCAGCTGGCTCTGCAACAAGCCAAGGTCTTTACTGGCGCCTTGTGGCCATGGGGACACATAGCAAGGACTAGAAGATTCTCAGATGAGAGATGAGCAGTACCAGGTGACCCTGCTTCCCTCACTTCCAACTAACTACCATTTATAAATCTCCAAGTGCCCAGCCTTGTGTAGGGGATGGTGATGACCACAAGCAAGAAACAGATGTGTTTCTTGCACTCCAGGAGCTGAAATCACACCTTGGGAAAGGGTGCTGTCATGGTGGCCTGGAGAGGAGAATCTGGCAGGAGTGAGGGAGAGGTAAATACAGACCACACCCCAGTCCTGAGCAAGCAAAGTTGGCTGGGTCTCAGGCTTCACGATCCTCCTGCCAGGATATTCATTTCCCAGCAATTCTCTCAAGAAATCATCTATGTGTCCCACTCATTTTAGAGCCTGTTTGGGGAAAAAAGAGAGGAAAAGAAGGGAAAATGGTGCACAGAGAAACTATTTGGGGCCCAAAAAAAAAAATATTTTGGGATATGTAATGTAAATCTTCTATTTCCTTGCTTCCAGTAAAGCAATGACTCTATTTGTCAGGTCTTGCTGTAATAATGCTGTAAAACAAACCCCAAATCTCAGTGGCTACAAAACCAACTATAATTTCACACTCCTTAACCTCTAGGTCACCTTCAGTTTAGGTGATGCTGGCTGGACCAGTTCGGATTCCCGAATTTTGACTAGTACAGGTCTGTTCCCCATGCCTGCATTCTGGCCCCAGGATAAAAGAACAGCTGTTTACGGTTTCTCATGATGGAAGAACTTGCCATGTCTCTTACAGCCTTGACTTGAAACAAGCACACTGTTCTTTCTACCCATATTTGGCCAAAATAAATCCCATGGCCAAGCCCAAAGTCAGCGGGGTAGAGGAGTGGGAAACAGATACCCTGGCAGGAGGATCCTGGGGCCCAAGACCAAGACTACCTTGCCTACTCAGAACTGGGGTATGGTCTACCCAATCCTGCCTCCGGCCTTTCTCATGGATGGATCTCCTGAGCACACTCCCCTATAAACCTCTACATGTTACTCTCCATCTCAGAATCTGTTTTCAAGAAACTCCCTATAAGACAGGTAGGCAAGAATACGCACACAAGGGTAGCCATGGCTAGAGTGAGGAAGGAGGGAAAACTTTCAGACAAAGAGTATAATCTCCTGCAGTAAAGAATGCATCATGGAGACAGATTTGGAGAAGGAGAAGGCACGTGGAGCAGACAAGCTATCCCGCCCATGGACCAACCAGGGTGCTGAAAGCCTATACCAAATGCCAGACGTGTAAGGTCCTCTCAGATCATCAGCCCCAGTCAAGATGCCAGATGATTACAAGCACATTAGTGATACCAGGTGAGACCAGCAGAACTGCTCAGCTGAGTTCAGCCAAAACAGCCAACCCACAGAATCAAGAGTAAATTAGGTAGTTATTTTAAGCCATCAAGTTTTGGGATAAGTATTACATAGCAATAGATAAATGACATACCAGGCTAAAATCATTATCTGCTCTCAAGGACGTATTTGATGACAGTTTGGGGACTCCCATAGCCACCTGCGAACTCCTTGCTGAACCAGACAAACTTAGAAGACAAATAGCGGCTTGTGCCTTGGTTAATTGTGCACCTGTCTCCTGGAGGAGCTGGATGACCTCAGGGCCAAAACACATTCTCCTGTGCCTGTTCATCCTGTGTGTTGTGCTGAGACAGGGTCTGGCATACACCAGGTGCTCAACAGACATTTACTCAATTAGCGAAATGCTAGGGAACTTGTTCAGGCTAACCAGCCTCTCCTGCTCGGGTTACAGAAACAGTAGTCTCCTCCATACCTGTTCTCCCCACATACACACTTATTCCCTCAAATCCATCTTCCATCCTAGGAAGAAAACGTATTAAAATGCGAATCTAACTCAGTGGGAGCTATAGTCAAAATATTTGAATGGTTCCACACTGCTTTCATAGTTAAGTCCTGTCTCTTTGAAATGAATTTATGATATACTGCAAAACTTGATCCCTAATTCTAAAGTCTCACTTGCACTATTCTCTCCCTTGTTCTCTGGGTCCAGCCACAGGTATTTCTCTCTGTTCTTTTCATGTAGCACACTGTCTGTCCCCGTGGACCTTTACACAGGCTGTGCCTTCTAGCTGGACCATTCACCACCACCACCACTTCAGTTCCCAGGCCTGGCCAAATCCTACTCATCCTTCCAATACATTTGGTTGTCCATTTTGCCTAGATTGAGAGGTGACAAGAACTATGGCTCTATACTGACTCATGGGTAGTGGCTAATGATTTGGCTGGATGGTCAGGGACTCAGAAAGCACAGCATTGGAGGACTGGCAGTAAGGAAAATTGGAAGAGGCATTTAGATGGACTTTCAGAAATGACACAGAATGTATAAAGACATTTGCATTCCAAGTAAAATCTCACCAAAAATCTCTGTATGTGTGGCAGAGGAGGCTCTCATAGTGGACAAGATGGCATGTTCTGGGGCTGTCAGCCAGCCTCTTTCTCCAGTCCCTCTGGTGCTTTTTCAAAATGATCATGTACAATGTGATCTCAGTGGCCAGAATGGAGACCATTTGTGGGTTCAGCAACATCAGCTTACCTCACCAAGGCTATCTGGCTAATACCACTACTGTATATCCAACCTGCCATCAGCAGAGACAAATGCTTTTAGGTCATCCCTCTTCAGGGCCCACTTAACCACCTGGTGCCAGGTTGATTCCATCATTGAGGGGCATGGCTTGTCCTCAGTGACATAGCCAGAATACAAGGTTCCAGGAATCCAAGGGAAGTAGTAAGTGTGGCTTCTCTCACTATGATACCAAATAATTCACCATGTTAATTTCCTGTATCTGCCATAACAGATTACTATAAACTTGGTGGCATAAAACAACAAAGTTCTACTGGGGGGAGCTGAGGTGGGAGGATTGGTTGAGCCCCAGAGTTCACTGATGCAATGAGCCGTGATTGTGCAACTGCACTCCAGCCTGGGTGACAGAGCTAGATCTTATCTCTAAAAAAGTAAATAAAAAAGTAAGTAAATAAAACAGAAATGTATTCTTTCACAGTTCTGGAGGCCGGAAGTCCAACATCAGTTTCACTAAGGCCACATCAAGGTGTGAGCAGGACTGTGCTCCCTCCACAGCTCCCGGGGAGACTCTAACCCTTGACTCTTTCAGTTTCTGGTGGCTGCTGATAGTCCCTTCTTGTGGCCATATTATTTCCATCTCTGTTTCTGTCTTCATATCACCTTCTCCCCTTCTATATGATTCATCTCCTTCTGCCTCTCTTAAAAAGTCATTTGTGATGGGATTTAGGGCCCACCACAGAATCTTAATCTCCCCATGTCAAAATCCTTAACTTAATCAGTTCCACAAAGATCCTTTTTCCTTATACAAGTTCTAGAGATTACAACTTGCTAACTTTGGATACTACATTTGGCTTCTGGAGAAGAGAATACAGGCCACCCATTGCTCAGCCTACTACCCCTACTCAAAAAACTTTCGCTACTGGTCCTTGCAACATTGAGCTCTCCTAGGTATTGTTTTCGAGGGAGGGTAGCATAGTTTTCATTGAATTGGAAGTTCAAACTTCCACCTGGCCATTTGGGCTCCTTATGCCAGGCAAACAAAGAGTTAATGTACTGGTTGTTTGGCTGATCCTCATTACTAAGGAGAAATTGGGTTGCTGCTACACATAGGCAAAGAGGACTATATCTGGAACCCAAGGGATTCTCTAAGGCTCCTCTTAATACTTCCATGGACAACAGTGAAAGTTAATGAAAAGCTATGTCGCCCCAAACTATGCAGGACACCGAGGATTCGGGCCCTTCAGGAATGATGATTTGAGATGATTTGAGTCACTCCACCATGTAAAGAATCCTGACTGGTTGAGGTGTTGGCTGAAGGTAAAGGGAACTTACAAGGGCAGTGGAAAAATGAAGTTATACATACTAACTATGGCGACCAGTTACCAGAAAGTGGTTTATTGCAACTAGGCATATTTGCTTCCTTTCTTGGAGGGGGGGTGTGCTGTGTAATATTTTTCCTCCCTCCTTTTTCCCCCTATTTTATATAAAGATTGTAAATAATTGCCAATTTTAGAGTTTAGTTGCATGGAGAGATTGTAAATGAATCAGAATAATTAACATTCAATTATGAACTCAGTGACTAACTCCTGGACATGGATACATTTGTTGGACTGTGAGACTTTGTGTTTTTCTCACTTAGCGGGAGAGAATAGAGTATCTTCATTTGCATAAAGGAAAGTTTCATCTAGTAAGAATTGTGGAAGCTACTATTAATCGTATGGAGGTTAAAATATGGGCAAATTGATGTGTATGAATACTGAGTGTCCAAAGAGTGATCTGTCCTGGTTATTAAACTGTCTTCTTTCAGTTCCAAGAGCAGCCTTCTAACTCTGATACTGGGCCTGGACTCTGCAAACCACATCCCACATCACTCTTCTGTTATCTGGCCTTGACAATAAGAGGTATGAGGGGAAGACTGGAAGGCAGAAGTGGAGACTTCCTTCTCCCTTTGCTTCCTATCTTTATCAGCAACAGCCAGGTGGCAACAGCTGGTCCCTACTTTCAACATTTTTCCTGCACTCCTAGACAAGCCTCATCTCCCCTAAGAGGTACTAGCACCAGCCAGAAAACACCCCTTTAGATCTCTGAGCTCCGGCACTACCGGGCTCCCCCTGTGCAAGCTTGGGGATTCTGATAAGCCCAACCTCTTGCCTGTATCCCTGCAGCTCTTGGAGGGTAGCTGCTTCCTATAGTCATTCTCTCAAGGTTATCTCAGTGTTCTGTTTTTGTTCTTTTTCTCCTTCTACATCAGTGTAGCCCATTGCCTCGAGTAAATTCTCTTTGCTGAAAAAGCTTGTGGTGTTTTGTTGTCCTAAATGAACCCTACCAATATAAACTATTAGGAACATGGTGGTCACTTTTCAGTGGTCATCATGACAGGTCAGCCTGCTGTTAAAGGGAGGCTGCTAGGAAACAGAGCTTGACACAGACCAGCACCTAGATACAGCTGTGCATGAAACCACATATATCCCCCCGACTTTTTAGTTTTCTGGGCCAAATTTTGCTTCAACCATTTAGGGTTGGGATTTTGTTGTTCACAGATCTTGTCCCCACCCCTAAACCAGAAGCCTTATCCCACAGCCACTAAACAAAATCCAGACCAACCACCTCCTACTGAAAACTTTAATGAAACCAATAAGTTAATAAGTTAACAAAGTGAGGTACTTGCATATCCCGAACTGGGTTAGTGGGGAACCTCGATCACAGAAGGGGGGGGCCTTCTTCCCATGTCTCCTTTGGTTGTAGGGTAATCCCATTCTCCGGCCCCTCTCCATAGCTCTGTCTCTTGGGCAGGGGGCTGTGGGGGTGGAAGGGTGGCTCCCTGGGGACAGTGCAGTGCAGTGAAGTGAGCCAGGATAGCTCCATCCAGGGCATAATGGTCACATGCAAAGGGCATGTTGGGGCAGAGGCTGAGGCACCATGGGGCTGAGCAAGATCCAACCCGAGTCCTGGAGCTGGTGCATGCAGATCCATAGTATGAGATGCAAGCAGCTTGGCCTCAGCCACAAAGTTGACATTCATCCACTACCCCTTAGCCTCCTGCTACCTGCATTGGCTTTGCAGAAGAGGAACAAAGGGTACAAAAGTGGTCTTGGGGACCTGGAGTGGATGGGGGCTTATGGTGAGATGCAGGGCTGCCAACTGAAGTAAAGAAATGGGCTACGGAGGAAGGGGAGACAGTGCATGAGAAAGCCAGATGCACAGCTAGTACAGCTGCTAAATGCATTATCATTCTCTTTGGGAGTTTAACTAGGAAAGGGACAAGCCTGGATAGAACCAGGTCTGAAGTCTCTCCAGTGGTGTTCATGTCCCAGAGGCCTAGGCCCAAGTTGTGCTGTGGGAAGTGAGGAGGGCCCTTGGGGACAGGCAGAGGCAGCGACTAGGGCTCCTACCTAGACCGGAGAGGAGGAGATCTTCTTGAGGAAGGGGAGCTGGTAAAGGTGTGAGTGGGTCCTGAAGTGACCTGGGGTCACTTCAGAGCTCCCTCTCCTGCCCAGATGGAATGGGGGCCTTCTTCCCAGGGGACATCATCCTGCAAGGCCAGTCCAGTGGCATCAGCCGTAGAGGCCCAGGAAAGTCTGAGTGAGTCTGTGCTCACAACTTCAAGTGTGTATGTGAAGTATGCATCGGTGTGTGAGAAGCCTTCTGCATATCTGGAGAAACTAACAGGCCATGTTTGCATGACCATCCATAGAGCACTGTCTGGGAGGTTCAGGGAAAATTCAGAAAATTGTGCTGAAGGTCAAAGTGCCAAGAAGAGTCAACATCAAGCAGGAAGGGGGAGCCCCTGGGAGGTGACACCTGCAAATGGGAAGGCCCAGGCACTGCCCTTGGGAGAGGACAGAGAAACAGGCCCCATGTTGGGAGGGGACAGGTGATAAGCCAAAGAATGGGTATAGGGTTATGGCCAAGCAGCCTGAGACCAGCTATTGCTGGGGGCCCTCTCCCAATAGGGGAGGGGCAGAGGGACCCCATAGGGGTCCCCAGAGTTGCATATTTAACATTGTTTGCATATATGGTGCCCACCTGCCTTGTGGCAGGATCCTGTGCTTTGTGGGTACCTGTGGGGGCACCGTGGGCCCACCCCCAAGTGGGGCGAGGACTTGGCGGGAGGGCTTCCCTGCTCTGTCCAAGGGCGGGCCAGAGACCTCACCTTGCATAGCTGGAACCTGGGTCAGGGTCCAGGGCCCCAACAGCCCTGCTCCCACTCCTGGAGCGATGCCCATGCCAGGTGGGCCATGTCGGGCCTTTCTGGAGCGGGCAGGGCATTGGACAGCCCGGAGGCCGAGGGACAGCCGCTGCTGCCGCCCTCTGTACGGCCTGGCATCTCAGCTCCTGAGGCGGGGGCGGGGCGCTGGCACCCGCAGCGGGTATCTCGCCCACTCAGGCAGCTCAATACTCCGTGTGGCCTCTCTCCCTGCTAGGGAGCGAGTTCAAGTAGAGAGGAGTCCGGGGGCCTCGGAGAGTGAGTCCGAGAGCCAGGCCGAGGGGCTGGCCGTTTGTTGCCCAGCCCGAGACGCCCTTCAATCCATGTTGGTGCTGACTGAGCGGGAGATGCTGAGCGTCTGTGCGGAGACAGAGATGTCTTCGTGGTCCACAGGGCTGTGGTAGTCAGAGGTGATGTCGGGGTCGAAGAACGGCACTTGCACGGTGCCCAGGCTGGCCGAGGTGCCAGAGCGCAGGCAGCGGGAATAGAAGCCCAACAGCAGGTCCAGCTTGTGTTCGATGGACTGCACCTGGGGGCGGGACGCGGTCGGAATCCGGCCCAGCCGATTTACGGCTGGGGGGGTGGGACTTGCAGGCAGAGAGCAGCCAGTGGGCGGGGAATGGGTGGGACTTAAGTGGGACACAGGAGTCCGGACAGAAACCATAGAGCTTGGTGGGAGGAAGGGACGAAACTGGGAAACTGGGAAATAATCCCGGGGCAAAATTTAGTTGTGATTTTTTGAGATTGTCCGTGAGATAAAGAGATAACCGAAAGGCGGCGTTAAATACAGTAGGGGGCAATTGAGAAAGGTTTATCTGAAACAACAGCAACCTAGAGGCGGGTCTCATCAGAGTAGGGCGGGCTTATTGGGATTGTTTGGCGGGAGTGGGCGGAGTTCCTGGGTCGCGCTCGCCTGTGGGGCAGAGCTTATATGAGAGGCGGGGGTTGGCCGGACAGGAGACTCGAGGGGCTTCGCGGCAGGTGCTCTTGAGCTGGGGCTCTGAGAAGTGCACTTTCCTCTTTTCTCGGTCGATGACCATCCCGTGAAACTCCCTCCTACACTCACCTGCTTCTCCACCTTAACCACGCGTCCCATCATGCTGATTTCATCCACCACCTCCGTGTCTGAGGGCCCCTTGTCGCCCCTCTCCCGGGATTTCCGGTCCCCAGGCCCCCGACCCACAATTTGGTCCACCCTGTGGGGAAAAAGGAACCATTAAATGGCCCCGACACACGCTACCTTTTTAATAAGTATTTTGAGGCGCCTGCTGAAAGGGAAGACACAGCCTGCTCCATTGGGGGCAGTCTAAGGGAGGGCGCCATTGCCCTATCTGGAGGCCGAGGTGGTATGGAAGGACCGGCCCCTGCTTTGGCGGGCCTTCACTGGCCAAACGAAGGCACAAAGCCCTCCAGTGCTTACAGCTCATCCTGGATAAACACCCACACAAGAATGACAAGGAAAACAACTGCCTGGTGAATGAGCCGTGGGAAATGGTGGATTGGGAAAAGGTAAGGGAGGACATGTGGGAATATGAGTTATAAGGGGAACAAGACTCTATCCAGCTGATCTTGCCTTATTTTTCTGCTCTCCTTTGTGGCAAACTTCTCTACTCTTTACCTCCAATTCCTCTCCTTTCTCTCTTGAACCTACTCTAGTCACTCTTTTGCTCCCTGTCAACCTCTGAAATGAACTATGTGTTGCTAATCTGATGATGAACTCTCAATCCTCCTTTTACCCTTTTTATTAGCAGCACTCAACACATCTGTCCACCCCTTCTTCCTGCAAACACTTTCATTTAGATTTCAAAACACCATCCTCTCCCAGTTCTTTTCCTACCTCCTGACCTCTCCTTCCACTCTCGACCCTGCTGGATTCTCTTCTCTCTGCACAACCTGTAAACACTGCAGGACCCAAGGCTCACTCCTGGGACCTCTTTTCTCTATTTACTCTCACTCACTGGGTATGTCTCCAGTTCCTTGATTTCAATTCCACTATACACTGTTGATACCAAACCTTCTCTATCTCCACCCCACTCTTCTCTGAACTCCACACTCATACACACACACACACACACACACACACATACATATATGTTTGTTTTGTTTGGTTGAGACAGGGTCTCACTATGTCACCCTAGGTAGAGTGCTGTGGTGTCACAGCTCACAGCAACCTCCAACTCTTGGGCTTAAGCAATTATCTTGCCTCAGCCTCCCAAGTAGCTGGGACTATAGGCGCCCACCACAGCACCCAGCTATTTTTTGGTTGCAGTTGTTGTTTGGCAGGCCTGGGCTGGATTCGAACCTGCCAGCTCCTGTGTATGTGGCTGGCGCCCTAGCCGCTGAGCTATAGGCGCTGAGCCTCCACACACCTATATTAAGTACAAGGCCAACACTGCACCTGGATGTCTGACAGGCATCACAAACCAGCACACTCCCAACTCTCCTGATCAAAGCCTGCTCCACTTATTGCCTTCTCCTTGTCAATACATGGCAAGTCGAGTTTTCCTTTGACCCAAGCCAAAAATCTTGGCTTTATCCTTGAACTCTCTTCTTTCTTACACGCCATAAGAAAATCCTGTCAACGCTACCTGTAAAATATACCTAGAATCAGGCTACTTTTCCCACTTCCCCAGCTCCAACCCTGGTCCAAGTCCCCATATCTGGATGTCTAAGTAGGCTCCTTATTGGTCTACCTGCTTCACTTGCTCCCTTACAGTGTACTCTCAGCACAGCACCCAGGGTGAGCCTTCTAAAAAGTAACTCAGGTCTTTGCAGCCCTTGGCACAAAGCCCTCCAGTGCTTACAGCTCATCCTTTATGAACACCCATCTCAAGTTCTTTGCATTTGCCACTCCCTCTAGAACCCTTCACCTAGATAGCCACATCAGAGTCATCTGGGTCTGGTTGTCCCCTCTCCTTCTATTTTGTCTCAAATGTCATCTTCTTGCCTATTTAAAATCACAAACCCTAATATTAACCCTTATTTTTCTCCCTAGTATTTATTATCACCTGAATTATTCTAGTTTTTCTTATTGATTATCTGTTCTCTTTCTAATAGAATGAAATCTCCATTTGCTTTCCACCATATCTTTGCCATCTAGCAAGCAGTAAATGCTCAGAGGCTATTCTTGAGTGAATAATAAATGGAAATGGAAATAAAAATGGAAGTGAAAATGCAGGCCAGAAGAGAAGGGCAAGATGTGAGGATTATTCCTTAATGCTGGGCCTAGAGAAGAGATATAGGAGGATTCCAGATGCAAGAAGTGGGCACTGAGCACAAATTGCTTATGCCCATGGGAGAAGGGAAGTCAGTAATATTTTAAGCGGATTATTTGAGGTCCAGGAATCAATCATCCTAAACATCCTAAGCCCCTGAGACATGCAAGTCAATCGGACTCCTACAGAGGGCTCCCACGGAGCCCCTGCAGCTGGCTGGCAAATGGTTGTTCAGCCTCCAGCCCAGTGACCTTGCACAGAATCTGGCCTCAGCACACAGAAAGCCAGGGACCTGTCTCAGGCCAGAAAGGCAGCAGGCCCTAGGGGAATCTAGGGGCTTAGGCCCACAGTCCTCCCTGCCCCACTCTACTCCCCAGTTGGGACCCACGCACCCACCGAGTCTGCAGGCTCTTGATCCGGCCCAGCATGTCCAGGTGTCCTGCCGAGTACTGCTCAATGACATCCTTCACATCATAAGGTCGCAGCGTCTCCTTGAATTTCCTTTTAGCCACCAGGAACTTCAGAATCCTGTTGTGGGGAGAGGGTCTCAGAAGAAGCCTGTTGCTGCATGGGATTCCTTTGCAGCCCCTTTGCTTCCCCCTTTGTCTAGCACCAGAGCACCTCCTGCTTTGGTCAACACAAACAGCCTCTTCAGGTCTCCCAACCTCCCTACCTCCAAGTAGCAGCAACAGGGACAAGATGGAAAAGGGTTAATCAAGGGGCAAGGGGTACAAATAAGAAGACAGGAGATTAGCCTTGGGGATGGACTTTGAAGAGCCCTGGATTCCCGGACATGTGTGTGGGCGTCGTTCACTCTGCTCTGGCATGACCACTCTACCAGCCTGTGCAGAGAATGCCCTCCAGGAGACAGCCTAAGCTGAAAGAGGGGTAGTTGGGTGGACATAGGAGACAGCTTTGAGCAATTCAGGAGGTGGAACTAAAAAAAGCTTCCTAATCTGAATCCAGGATGACTCCCTGGCTTGGGCAACAGGGTGGGCAGTAGTGCTGCTGTTTGAAATGGAAACCCAGGAGGAAGAGCAGGTTTGGGGCATGATGGGTATGAGGGGTCTGTGAGGTGGCTAAGGAGAGCTGACCTAGGTCACGTGGCAATTCTGGCACTGTGTTCCAGATGCTAGTCACATGGAGGAGAGAGATAGGATGTGTGAAAATATGGTGAGAACAGGCCTCAGACTTCAGGGAGAGTAAAAGGGGCACCCAGCTGACTCTGATGTTAAAAGGAACACAAGGGAAGAGGCTTGTGGCATATCCATCAGCCAGAGAAGAGAGGAGGTGAGTCCAGAAGGCTGGGAGTCAAGGGCTAGAGCTGTAGGCTGGAGACAGAGACTAGACCAGGACTCCAAGCCAAGAAGCATGGAGGCCAGAGTCATCCTAGGCATGGCCAAAGGGTGACTTTGGCCCCTTCTTAATTGTCAAGGCAGGAAGATAGCCATTAAGGCAAGAGCTTTTAAACTTTTTGGACCAAGACCTATGTTAAAATTATATTTTATATCACAAACTAGTACACAGACACACACACACGGATAACTGAAGTATAAGCTTCATAAACATTACTTACCCTTCATATGAAAGATGAACTCTGATATACATATATATATATTTTTTAACATTGGTCAGGGCTCACTAAATTGATTTCAATCTCAACTAGTGGTTTGAAAAGCACTGCTCTAGAAGTCCTGGGGGGAACAATTGAGGCCAAGATGTTCAGGGACAGAGAGATTGAAACACAGAGACAAAAGAATGAGACTGAGATAGAGATGCAAGGGGAAAGGGCACAAGACAGGGGCCACTGGGAGAGACAGGCAGATGCTGACACACATCTAGGGAGAGAGAAAGAAGAAAGCCTTACACAGGCGAGAGCTAGAGAGAGGAGAGAGAGAAAGCAGGGAGGCAGAGAAAGGGGTGACTGGGAGGACTCTGGTCATGTGAGGAGAGGGACCGTGATGGGCAGCTGTTCCTACCATCCTGCCAGAGCGAAGCCCTCTAGACATGATGAGTCAGAGTAAACCCTTCTGGGAGCCAGATGCCACCTCCCTACCCCACCTGCACTCTAGGCGGGCAGCAGCTGGCACTCTGGGGGCAGGCCAGGCACGGCCAAAAGGGCAGGCCTAGATGGGGAACAGCAATGGTGGCAGACGGATGGAGTGCTCACCCCAGGCCTCGGTCTCACCTGACAGAGCGGATGACCGTCTTCACAGCAGGCATGACATCATCCACAGTGAGCTCACACTGGTAGCTCTTCTCCTCCACTACTTCCTCTGAGGGGCCCTCTGCAAAGACAGGGTGGCCCCAGTGGTCCACTCTCAAACCCCGCCCCCCGCCAACAGACGCAAACTACCATCAGAGGCATCAATAGCAACACAAGAGGCCTAGAAAAAGCCCAGAATCTTTCCAGGGACAGATCAGGCTCCTGCATCCCTGGTTACCGCCCCACCCAGGACAGAAAATTCAAAAGTCTGTTGAGTATCTATCTGCCCCTGTGGCCCAGTCAGGGTAAACATCTGTCTGGTGGCAAAGTGAGCAGAAACTACTTTAGGGCACATCTAGGGCAAATACATATGTCCCACAAAGCCCTGGAGGAAACCCTGCTGGTCCAACCATACAGAACAGTGAGGCCCAGAGGAAGGTGTTTGGTGCCTCTGCAGGTAACCACCCAGAGTCTTATCCTGCAGCTTAAGGGGCTGGCTCCCATGCCCAGATGTGCAACTGGAAAAGGCCTTTAAAATGAGTCCTGCCCTGGATGAGAAAAACAGCTTCACTCAGGCTAGTGCCCTGTGCTGCACAGAGAGGGATGCTATCTTCACCCCACAGGAACAGGGAGCAGGAAATCAGACAGCTTCCAGCACAGGGAAAGGAGGTCCCAGGCAATAGCCATGCCCAGGCTTCTGTGGGTTAGCACCTCCCAGTGATGGTTTGTGGGGTTCTATAAACTCTGAGTTGTCAGCCTGCAGCCTTTTGAGGGATAACACAGCACAGGCAGTGACAGTATGGCTAGGTCCCCTCCCTCCTAGGGTAAAGGGGCATCCTGTCCTCATCTTCCATCTTTGTCCACTCACCTCCACCTTTCCCCACCCTGGGGCCCAAAGTATGTCAAAGCTGAAACAGGTCTTCTGGGGCTTTGTCAAAACAACCCAGGAGGAGTCATTTTCCAGAAGAGGACACTGAGGTGCAGAGCACTGGGGAGGGGAGGGAGAATCTTGCCTAAATCACAGTGCAAGTCTTGAGCAGAGCTAGAACTCACAAAAGTGACCCCACCAGGCCCACAGCTTCATGTCCACAGATGAGACTGGGTGAAGAGGGGTGGGCAGAGCACATGGACTTGGAGTTGGACAGACCTGCTCGAGGACAACAGCTCTGCCACTCATGAGCTAAGGGATCTCAGTGTCCATGTCTGCAAAGTGGAAATGAAAACAGAACCTATTTCTGGGGTTCTGTTTACTGGGAGAAGTAAATGAGATAATCCAGTGTGGGGAGTACACAGTCAGGGCTTAGCAAGTGGGGTTTCCTGCTCCCTCCAAAGCACATCTGTTATCAGCCAGCTTAAACTGAGTACTTCCTATATTCTCAAAAGTCTTCTGTTCACCTTCCGTGGATTGTCTCATTTACACTTCACAATAATCCTGTGAAGTAAATACTATTATTGGTCCCATTTTACAGATGAGAAGAATGAGGCCCAGAGAGATTAGGTTACTTGTCCAAGATAAGTTACAGAGCCAGGGTTCAAATCCAAGCAGCCTGGCCCCAAATCTTCTGCTCAAAACCCATAACCAAATGCCACCCTCTGTTTGATTCTCAGTCTGATGCCCAATGACCAATCATTTGCACAGCTGAGACTAAAGCCACATCTTTCTGCCCCTGGCCCAGCCTGTCCCCACCCATGCCATCCTCAGCAGGTCCTGGGCCCTGGGCCCTCAGGGGCTCACCCTCAGCAGAAGTTCGGGGTTTGAGTCTCAGAGAGGCCCGGAAGCGAGTGCGGTCATTGAAGCTCCAGCTCTTCTGTACCTTGGTGGGGCTGGTGGCCTCACCCACCTGCTCACTGGTTGGGGACGTGGGCATTGGCGGAGGTGCCAGGTGCTGCTTCGAAGGACCTGTCCGCCGCTGGGAGCTGCCCATGCGGATGCGGTCTTTGATGCCCATCCGACTGCTGGCAGGGCAGGGTGGTTTGGGGAGAGAGGCAAGTTAGGTGAAGCTGGGGGCAGGCAGTGAGTGGAGACAAAGCTGACTTAGGACTTAGGGGTGGCTACTGGGTCTTGATTTCCCCACCAAGGGGAGACTTCCTGGGATGGGAGAAGGGTGTTGTGAGGGTAACCCTGACTCCTACAAGAAGCTGATGCAGTGTCATTTGGAGCAGATCCCCTCCCCACCCCTACCTCCCACCCCTCAGTGCCCAGACAGATAGGAATGAACAGGAGACAGATGTCAGAGTGGACGGAGTGAGAGAAACCCAAAGAGGGAGTCAGAGAGACAGACAGGAAGACAGGGGCATTGGGCCTGGCTCAAGTGGGTAGGCAGAGGATGGAGGTGGTGACCTCTTTGGGCACAGACAGGCTGCTGAGGGGCAGAGCAGCTCGCCTGGACTTGCACATTGAGGTTGGACTCCAGTCCTCGCTGTGCACAGGGGCAGGCTGTGTGGAGCTGAGGGTGTATGCGTGAGTGTGTGGGTGTTGCAAGCACATAACAGTGTAGGCGCACAAGCACCAGTGTGCATATATATGCTGGCATGTATATACAAATGTCAATTTATATTTTCCTCCATTCCCCACTGCTGCAGCTACCTGACCCCACAATGGTCAGGTTAGGACTTTAGGACCTGGTACATCTGTGCAGGAAGTGTACTGAAAAATAGGGTCTCTGCCTCACAAAGTCTTGCATGCAGTAAGGCCCCAGAGCTATGCAGTGCAATAGCCTGCTGAGGGCCTTGGCCCCATGGTTCCACCTGCTGGGCCCACAAGTATGCCCAGGACAGGCCTGCTGCCTGCACTCCCAGGGAGGGTCTATATTTGATAACCTGTTCTTCTGTGGTTTCCCTTGCCTGAGCTCTGCCCACCTGGATTGATGTCTTGCCTGTGAGGTCTGGGATTCCCCACCACCTTGAAGATCTACCCCCTGAACTGCCTACTAAAGTCCAAGTTCAAAAGCACTACATATGTCTGTGTGCATGTGAACACACATGCGCATGTCTGCACACCCTTGGATTTCCCTTCCCACAACGAACCCTCACCACGTCCCTGAACCCTGGAGGAAGACAGGTGAGGGGAGGCCTCAGGTTTCCCAGGACAAGCCCCAGTTAACCATAACCTGGTAGAGTAACTCTGTGTCCAAGAGGTTCAAGGACTTTATGTCATCACTGTTTGGGTAGGACCTATGCAAACATCCTCCATCCCATTCCCTGTGGTGTCGCTGCTGGCTCTGCTGCTGTGGTTTGCCACTGGAGGACCCTCAGAAGATAGGTGCTGGGACTGAAGGGGGTCCCCATCAGCCCTGCCTTAGGAGAGCCCAGCCTCAGAGGAGGCCTGAAGTGGGGGTAGGGAGTAAGGGAGGAGACTGTTACCTATTTGTAGGGACTTTCAGATCAAGGGTCAAGCAGAGAAGAGGTTGTGGTTTCGGTGCTAGGTGGGAGCTGGGGTCCCCCATGCCTAGGGCATGGGTTAGGGAGCTAAGGTTCTGGGGTAAAGGAGATCTCGAAACCAGGGGCACCTTCGGGAAGGTGGCCAGAACATAGGGTCATCCTTGGGGTGGGGGTCTCTGCCCAGAAGGGAGAGGTTTATAGGCCAAGGATGGGGGCCCTGAGGGTATTAGAAGGAAAGTACAGGGATGGTTTTCGAAATCCAGCATGCTCTTTGCTGGTCTAGAATCCCATCAATACACCCCAAAGATTCCAAAGCTTGCATTTGGCTCTCCCAAACTTTCTTCTGCAGAGCCATTCCTCTGGGCTCTCCTCATGCCAGCAAGCACCCTCCCCTCACCCAGCCCGTGCAACTCCTCCCCCTGTCCTCCACTCCTCCAAGGGGGAGAGGAAGAGAGGAGAGTGGAGAAGGCCCTGACTCTTCAGCCATGGGCTTGGAACTCTGCATCGCTGTGCCTAGCACATAAGGCTCCAATCACGTTCTGGGAAAGGGGATGACCTCCCCATCACAAGAAGTATACAAGCAAGGCTGAGCCTACACTCAGCAGGCCTTTTGGAGGAAGGGTTTGGGGGCTTGCACTAGAGGCCTTGAAAGGTCCCTTTCCTGCTCTGATTCTGTGATGGTTGAGGGAGGCTCTGGCCTGGTTTGTGAGGTTCTGTAATTTTCCAGCCAGGGACCATGCGCTCCTATGTAATGCAAGGCAGCACTGTTTTCCCTGGAGTGGCCCTGAATTCTAGCTTCTTGGGCAGGGCCCAGAAAATGGCTCAAATCAGCCTTCCTGAGCCTAAAAGTGCAAAGAAAATGGAAAGAAACCTGGCACACAGGGTCCTGCCTGGCTGCCTCTGCTCCTTCACTTCTCTCAGCCACTGCATGTAATGGGCTCCAACTTTACCATTTCTATTTTATAAATGTAGCAAAAGGTGAAACATCTTGCCCATGGTCACAGGGCTCCTACGAGATGGAGAAAGGACTAGAGGTCCCTAACTTCAGGGACTGTGTTTTTTTTCTGGGACAAGCAATCAGGATAGAGTCTAGAGCAGTGGGTTTCCACTGGGGGTGATTCTCTCCCATTAGGGGTCATTTGACAATGCCTGAGACATCTGTGGTTGTCACATGGAGAGATGCTCCTAGCACATAGTATATAGAGCCCAGGGATAGTGCTAAACATCCACCACACATGCGATAACCCCCAACCCCAAAGAATTATTCAGCCCCAAATGGCAATGGTGCTGAGATTGAGAAACTCTGGTCTAAGGCTCTGTTGGTGCCTGGGAGAGGGATATGGTGGTCTTGGCGTGGCTGTCCTGTGGGAGATGGCGGGCTCTGGCTGCCCTGCCCAACCCAACCCCTGTACTCACTTCCATAAGGAAATTCTTTAGGGACTCATCATCTGCCGGCCATAGGCCAAGCTCTTGGGAAACAAAGGCAGCCTGACACTGCACACCACTCAGCTCTTTAAGGACTATGGATACAGCCTCACCGCCAGCCTCTGACTGTGCCTTCCTATCCATCATGTCCTCCACAGCCAAAAGAGGTTGCAAAGGGATAGGTCTCACCCAGATACCCCTCAGCTGAACCCTATGCTACGACTCCACTGCCTACAGCCCTTGTTTCCAAGCTACTTTCTAAAGAAAGTAAGACCTTATCTGCCCAACCTACCAAATCAAATGAGACCAACATTTTTAGGAGCTAGACAGTCTCCACAGAAGCAGATCCTCTTATCATCTGCATTTTATATCTTAGGAAACTGAGGCACAGAGGGGTCAGGTGGTAGCTAGACTATGGTCCAGAACCCACATTTCTAAGACTGCCTGTCATTCAGCAGAAGCACACATGGACAGCCAGGAGCTCTCGCTCATCTCCTGGGTCTGAGTCCACCAACCCATAGGGCTCCAGAGGCACCTTTAGGAAACCAGGACCCCGAGAGCCCAGGCTGCCAGGCGTGCCAACAGGAAGAAGCTCACACTGGGCGTTTGGGTTCTTCAAAACCCAGCTCTGCCTCTCAGCTCAGCTCACACTGGGCTGCCAATTTTTCCCATGCTATGCTCTCCACAGCCTGGAGTGCCCTCCCTGACACCACTCCTTTTGGGGCTTCCTCTGGGTTGTAGCTCCACACTCCCTCTGTTTCTTTCTTTTGCTACACTCATGGCACCAAACTGCAATTACTTTTTGTGGCTCTCCAGGGACCATGTTTCATTCATCCCTATATCCCTAGTATACAGCCAAAAGAAGTGGGGCTCTGGAGTTAGTGAATCAGGAGCCAATCCCAGCTCCTCCAGGTATTTGCCAGGTCCCGAAGGCCTGGGAAAAGTCAGAGTGGGAAGGACCCTTAGAGAGCCTCTAGATCAACCTACTCATTCCAAAGATGGGAAACTGAGGTCCAAGACGGGGTAGCAATTTGGCCATGATCACACGGGGTCAGCGGCTCAGCCAGCACAGTGTCTGTAAGTACCCCTCCTAGCACACCAGGCCCATTCCCCAGCCCCAGCAGAGGCATCCCCAGAAAGGCGAGGGGCTCATCAGGCCCCCGAGGCAGACGGCAGGCGGCAGGCACATGCACCTTGTCCTTGGCCCATCCTGTCCCCTCTCCAGCCCCCAATCTGGGTGGGGCAAGGAAGAGTGGGGACGGGAGGAGCAGGCGAGGGGGTACCTCGGTGTCCAGCTGGCGTGGATCCGAAAGAAACTCCGTTTATTACTAAACATCTGGCTGAAAAGTTGAGAACAAGACACGAACAGAGGTTAGTGGGAAAGGGAGAAAGGGCAGAGCGTGGGGAGCTGCCAGGATGGGGCCGGCCTGCTATAGCTGGTGGGAGAGAGAAAGACCCCCACCTAAATCATCCTCCAGCTCCATCCACAGGAAGAAAAGGTTCTCATGTTTTGCATTAGGATGTCCTGGGAGCATGTTAAATAGGCAGAAACCTGTGCCCTTCCTCCAGAGATTCTGATCTTGTGGGTTGGAAAGAGAGAGGTCCAGGTATCTGCATGTTGAACAAATGCCCCAAGGGATGCTAATGCAGGCGGTCAGGAGACCATGCTTTGAGAAACTCATCGCAAAACCCTAATGAGGGGAGGCACTTCCCTGGCAATGCCACCCCCCAGGAAGTCCTGCTCCATTAGCTCCACTTCCTGTGAAAATGCTTGACCTGGATCCATCCCCAGCACCACTAGCAGCATGACCAACTAGGTGTGTGTGTTTAAGATGGACATCATGCCTACAGTACCCACCCCATAGGGCCAAGATATTTTAGGATATGGCCATATTGCCTGAGCATATGACATATTTTAGGATATGGCCATTTTGCCTGAGCATGGTGATGGGTCTAAAAGTGATAGCTCAGCCCCCTGGGGTCTCTGGAAAGAAAGGATACTCCATCACAACCACCAAGAGTCATAGACACATAGACCCTCCTGGGCAGAGGGAAACCAGGTTAGGAGTTAGTGCTGGCTAAGCCCTTAGCAATCCCTGGGACTTGGGGGGTAGAAGGTGTCCAGGCACCCAGAGAAACCATGGGGAAGCTTTACAAGTGCGGGCTCCAGGCTAGCCTCCATTCCCAGTGCCTTCTGATTCAGGAAAGGTGAGACCAGAGTGAACAGAAAGCTACAGAGAGCCTTGGCTCAGGTCCTGGGCAGGGTTGCTGGGATGGCAAAACTTCTCATTTTCTGCCTATACACAAAGTTTTGGTAAGGATGTGGTTAATAATGAGAACCTTCAGACAGTGACAGAGAACCAGAGTGGGAAATTCTCTCCCAGGGAGCTCCCAGCTTGGCCTGGTGGTCATATGTCCCCTCCCTCAAGCCCCAGCCTCTCCCTCTCTACTCACTTCCTGTCCAGCCTTGCCCCAAAAGTACCCTCACTGGAGAACAGGGAAGGATACTGCTCCCTGCATACTCTGTGCCAGAATTCCTCCCCAGACCTTTCCAGTCCAGATGCTCAGACAACCCAAAGCCCCTCATCAGCCTGAACATCACTAATTTTCTGCTAGGTCACAGAGGTTCAGACTGACTTGGAGACTTCTTTAAAGGACACGTAACATCAGGTAGCAAAGGCAAGCTCCACCACACCTCCTCCCTCTCATCTCCTAGCCCTTCTTCTGGGCTTGGGACTCAGAATCACACTGAGGCTCAAGGTCCAGATGTCCACTTGCTGGTTCCAGGATAATGTGTGAAGATGAGATAAAATAAACAGATGGGTAAGGGACCAGGGAGGATCATGGTGGACTGAACCCTTGACCTTAAAGCTAAACTTCCGTAACAGTAGGCACGTGACCATGCCCTTGGATGAGTTGATGGGCTTCCCTTATCCAAAATATGCCTGAAATTCCTGTTTTTGTGAACATTTGTGTGTGGGAAACATGTTTTTTCTTTGTTCTTTCATGATGCAAAAGTTCCAGGAAAGACAGGTCAAGGGGACAAGAATGTTGGGAGCACCAAAAAGACCACAAGAAGGATGAAAAGAGAATCCCAGGAGACCCCGCTGGGCTCAGCAAAGCTGTGGACAAGGTTTGCACAAAACAAAAGCATTAGTTACTGATTGAGTTCGCACAGGTTTTGCAGAAGTCTTAGTCACAGAGCTCTCTGTCCAGCTGGCTTCTCCTTTCTGAGTGGCAAGTTCAATGTCCAGCCCCTCCCAGAGCAACATGCCAGGGAGAGGGGTTCCCTGCCCTCATACCCCAGGATGGTGCCCACGATTACCTGAGCCGTAAGCACCTGTGGCCAGTGGCCTCCTCCTCTCTCCAGCTTCCCAGGAGGGATGCGGGTGCAGGGATGAAGAGTGAGGGGACGTGGAAACAGAGAAAGAAAGAGGACAATGGCGTGAACAGAGGAGGTGATGGGAAGGGTGGGGTGGACATCTATCCCACTCAGACCCCTGGAGTCCTAGGTGACAAAAAGATGAGTCCAGCCTTGCCTCTCCAAAGAGGTCCTTGGTCTGTACCTGTCTGGCCCTCTGACGACAACTACCCAGGCCTCATGACAGGGCCTAGGAGTCCCCAAAACATGCCCAGACACCCATGTAGCGGCTGGAGCAGGTCTGAGAGAGGATGAGACACAGAATGGAAGAAGAGAAGAAGAAGCAAGAGGAGGTGGCGGCCCCAGGGGGCCCCTACCTTTCCCCAGGGCAGAAGGAGGTGCTGCCCGGCCGGTGGCAGGTGGCAACGGGCGGGTAACGGGAGGGCGCTCCATCAGGTACTGGCGCCCGCCGCACCTCCAGGGGCCGTAGGCCCCCATTGCGGGCCCGTTGCACGTGCTCAAACAAGAGGGCCAGCTCTCTGCAGGAGAGGGCGCCGTCAGTGGCAGGCAGTGTCCTGGCACCACCCTCTCACCCGGTGGACACTGAGCTCCTGAGCTCAGATCTTGCCTCTCTGGAGGTGCATAGCAACGCCCCAGGCCAGGGCAGGATGGGAAAGACTGGCCTTCCTCCCTCCCTTTCTACACTCAGCTCCTAAGAAGTCCTCAGGGATGCCAGGCATAGGTGGGAAGGCTGGCACAACTCACAGGCACTCACACAAGGCAGCAAGTGGGAGCTCAAATCCAGCTTGCTCTGCTTATCAAGCCTGGACATGGAGCTATGGCCATTGGCAGCTTCCCCCATCCAGATCTGACTCTGGATTTTAGGGAGAGATTGAAGCTGAAGAGGGAGATTTGAAAGAGTCACCAGCTCAGTTTCCTTCCTCTATGGAATTCACTCCTGCCACTGGGTTCTTGGAGACTGGATTTGGGTAGTTTCTACCTCTCTAGGCCATTTCCTATTGCCATAAAACAAGGAAGGTATCTCCCCTGCCTGCCTTCTCATTATATGGATAGGGTAACTAAGGTCTAGGGAGCAGGAGGCCCAATGGCCCCAGAATCTCCACACTAGTCTCTGCTACTCTTACCAGAGGACCTGACCATCTTCCTTCCCCCAACCCCTCACACACATTGTATTTTTAACAAAGCAGCCCCTGCCCACTTCCCAGTGCTGGACTTAAGTCCTGAAGGATACTCCTGGAAAAAAAAGCTGCTTCTAATCTAGGCACCACCCATCTCTGAGGTGGAAGCTTGCCTCTGCCAGGAGAAGAGATGGGCAGGGGGCTAGTGTGATACTGGAAGCCCCTTACCCAGCCCCTTCCCTCCTGCTCCTCACCTGGGAAGCCCCTGAGACTGGGAGGAAATGAGGAGGGGGAGCCAGGTGAACAGGTGAGTGGGATCATGCAACAGCTATTCTTAGAGGACTAATGAGGCCAAAAAAAGCACCCATAGAAGCACTGAACACAGCATCCTGCCCCATCCTGGAGGCCTGCAGGACTTAGCCTGGTTCCGTGGTCTTCATTCCTGCCTGAGGGCCTGCCCAACCACCTGACCACACACATGCTGGGAATGCTATTAATAATTCCTTGCATAGACTGGGTGCCTGTAGCTCAAGCAGCTAAGGCGCCAGCCACATACACCAGAGCTGGAGGGTTCGAATCCAGCCCAGGTCTGCCAAACAACAATGAAAACTACAACCAAAAAATAGCATTATGGCGGGCGCCTATAGTCCCAGCTACTTGGGAGGCTGAGGCAAGAGAATTGCTTAAGCCCAGGAGTTGGAGGTTGCTGTGAGCTGTGATGTTATGGCACTCTACTCAGGGCGGACAGCTTGAGGCTTTGTCTCAAAAAAAAATAAAAATAAAAATAGAAATCCCTTGCATAGAGCCACCCCCATTCAGTTTTAGCCTGGCCTAGGCCTGTGGGGCAGACCCACCTCTGGGCCTTGAGGCCGCTGCCTGGCATAGTAACAGTCAGTATATATTCACAAAGTGGGTTGGGTGGGCCCATACACCTAAGTCTGGAACACATGTTCCTGCCTATTTCACACTTTCTCCAACCAGCTATAATGTGCCAGGCCAGTAGGGGCTAACACTGTCTCCCACTCACAACTGAGGGCTAATGAGCTGACTATACCACTGTCCTAGGTGGCCTCACCTATAGGTGAGTATGGGGACTGTTGGCACTTCAGAAGCTGGGGCTCCTCTATGGGGCAGGGCTTCACCAATGCCCTATGTCCAGAGTCCACCCCTTCCCTGGGCATAGCAGAGTGGGAAAGAGGACACTCCAGGCTCTGAGTTATGTAGGGTCTGCAGAGCCAGCCCAAGATGCTCCCTTAGGGAGCCACTACTCCCTCCTGATTCTCCAGGGCTGAGTTTACTGCCAGCCCCCACTCCTCTCATTACTGCCAGCCCCCACCCCTCCCATTCCCCACCAGGACCTACCTGAAGGAAGGGAGGATACTGTCATAGTAGTACCAGGTGGCCGTCAGGTAGGCCCGGCTCGTATCGGTGGAGTACAAGCGCCAGGCAGCCTGGTGGTATGGGGAACATGGGGGAATAGGGCATCAGTGAGACCTTTTAGGCCCCCACCAGCCTTTTGGCCCTGAGAGAACCCAATCCTTGAGCCAGCTGAGGGTTACTCATAGAGCACCAGCCTGTTCCAATTCCATAGACACTGGCAGGGTCAGCCAAGAAATTAAGGCCTAGAGAGAAAGACTTCCCCAAGTTGACAAAGTGGATCAACATCAAAGCCAGGGTACTCAGAGCACAGGGGTTAAGAGCTGAGGTTTTGTTGTCAGGAAGATGTGGGTTTCCAATCAAAGCTCTGACCCTTATTTGTATGGTCAGATTAAGTAAATCTTTAAAACCTCCATTTCTGGCTCAGTGCCCATAGCGCAGTGGTTACAGCACCATCCACATTACACTGAGGGTGGTGGGTTCGAATCCGGCTTGGGCCAGCTAAACAACTGCAACAAAAAATAACCAGGCATTGTAGCAGGTGCCTGTAGTCCCAGCCACTTGGGAGGCTGAGGCAAGAGAATTGCTTAAGTCCAAGAGTTTGAGGTTGCTGTGAGCTGTGCCGCCACAGCAACATAATGAGACTCTTTCTCAAAAAAAAAAAAAAAAAAAAAACAGAAAAACCTCCATTTCTTTGCCTATAAGATGGATTTAATATTACTTACCTAATTATGATGTTGCGAGGATTTAATGGACAATGTGTATCAAGTGCCAAGCTCAGTTAATAACAGGTCTTCCTGTTAAACACTCCTGCTTTCTTCCTTATCACATTTGATAAGTATCTATTCACTGTGTATTTTATTAATGTTTATCTCTCACCCTAGCCCATGCCTGGTCACTGCTGTATCCTCAATGCAAATACAGTGTGTGGTCTATGTGGTGTTGTGCAAACCTCTGGGGAATGAATGTTGACCAAGTGAATTATTATTATTAATAACTCCACTCCATCTCTCCCAGCTCCAGTCACTGCCCACAGGAATACTAAGGACTAAATAGGGCAGGAAACAGAATCACCAACACCTCAAGCAGGAGGGATGCTTGACAAGAGGAAAAATTGCCCTTCTCCCTCCAGCTAAGGAGAAGAGCCAGGGAAGGGCAGTGAGTGGGGCCATCAGCAAGGGCAGGAAGGCATGGAAGCTGCCAGGCAGGACAAAGCAGAACTGGGCCTGGGATGCCTCTCTTCTTTGAATGCCTCTTGTCCTTAAGGGACTGCCACCACTGACCTCACCAGCCAGGCGTCCTCCTAACACAGGAATATTTTTACTTCCTGCTTGCCTAGGCTCCTTGGCATGGGCTGGGGAGCAGCTGCCAGAGCTGTCTCATTAATTATAGGCACCACAATACCAGCTGTCTCTCAGCATGGATGGTGCCAGCTGCCTGCCCCTACAATGCCCCTTGGAAGGCCAGCTCCCAGGGACAGTGGCCATTGTGCCCCAAGGGACAGTAGAAGAAGAAGCTAGGCTGGTGAGTGGAGATAGCAGGAATGGGGAGGAGGGTTCCCCTGGGGAGAAGAGATAAGGAGGAGCTTAGTCAGAGTAAGATTTGGAGGCCAGAGGGTGGCGCGCTGGGAAGCAGGCAGGGTGGGCTCTGCCAGCATTCCCTGAGCCATTTGCTTCAAGGAGGTCTTTTGTATACACCTCTAAGAAGACGAGGAGGCTTAGTTCCAGGGTCACAAAAAAAAAAAAATCAGAGCCCTGGCCTCAGGCCACAACTGGTCAGAACACCCCAAGACACTGAGGAAATGAGACCATACCCTCCTAGCTCTCCATTCACCCCTCTGGCTGCTCCTCCTCTCTTCTTGGCCAGCCCACTTTTGCCCTCCAAGCCACTAAATGCTGAATTTACTAAAAGCCCAGTTTGGACCATCTTCTTTTCATTTCTGTGAGTGCTTGTAGAATGAATGAATGACCATGCTAGAGATGAAGCAGACTTACTGAGAGCTGCACAGCTGACCAGTGGCAGAGCCAGCTCTTCGCTGGGGGCCCAGGACCTCTTGTCCTAGCTCCTATAAAGTTGGGCAGTGGAACGGCTGTGGCTAGCCTGGAACTGGGCATTTGGTTCAGAGGAGTTTCTGACAATCTCAGTTAGCACCCAACTCTTGTCTGTGACTTGGCATGTGACCCCAGAAAAGTCACACCCCCTCTCTGAGCTTCAAAGTGGAGTCACAGTTGGTCTGGGACACATGGGTCAGCATACAGGGTTGACACACTAGTCATACCACCTCCTCATAGGGCATCCTGGGCGTCTTGTACCTGGATGAGGTTGGCTGCTGGCATCCTCCGCTTCTCAAAGTGCTTCTGCCGGTGCTGCTCCTGGACCTTCAGAGCGAAGCCAGAGCCCAGGATGCCCTGGGGGATAGAGATGGTTGGGGGAATATGGTGGTTGCAGGCAACAAGAGGCTGCAAGGGTGTCCCCTTCCTTGCCCAATGAGGTGCCCCAAGCTACTCAGGCAAATCTGAGGGGCTGAGAAGATCCTGCTTCTAGCCCCACCCCTACCCAGCAGAGGGCAACTCACGGCAGGCAGGGCAAAGAAAGAGATGCCCAGTAAGGCGAAGCCAGCAGCCAGGACCCTGCCTAGCCATGTGTGCGGCGTCTTGTCACCATAGCCGATGGTTGTCAGCGTAATCTGGGGACACAAAGAAGTCACCCATAGGACTGGTCATGGGGGCCATATACAAGAACTTTTGGAGGGCACAGGCTGATGGAAGCCTGATCTTGAGGGAAGGGGCCTGGTGATCATTCATAGAGGTTGGCTACAAGGGGCTGGTTAGGGGCATAAATGAACAGAACTTCCCGTTCTGAAGTGTTGGACAGCAGAAAGGGTTACAGGTCACATGGGAGCTAAGTGGGAACACAATCAGGTCCACTGGAGCAGGTTGGGGGCCCCCATAGGGGCTGGTTTCAGGGGTTCTAGCTCTAGCCAGAGGGCAAGGACAGTCTTGCTCAACCCTGAGTCAGAAGTCACAAGGGGCAGACCTCGGGAACTTCCCAAAAAGGGTCCCAGGCAGAAAAGTAGCCCTGCACAGACCCTCACGCACCGTCCCCCACCAGAGCGAGTCGGCATAGGAGGAGAAGTCGGAGTTGGCATCCTTCTCAGCCAGGTATACCAGAAAGGAGGCGAAAATAAGCACCAGGAACCCAATGTACCAGGCGGTGATCAACTCCTGCGGGGCGAGCAGAGGGGCGTGAGGAATTGAGGGATGCGGTGCCAGCGGGAGAGGTGGAATGCTCCCAGGATGGAAGAGGATAAAATCCGCGCCCCTCGGAGTTCCCCGGAGTGCCCTAGCTGTGACTCTGACTCTCTTCCTCCTCAGTTCCTCCTTTCAAGGAGACCCTACCCCCTTCACAAAACCGCCAGGACCCCCTACGTCTGCTCTTGACCCTCCCCTCCAGGATCCTGGCTCAGTCCTCCACCCTAGACCCACCTTGTCCTGCCCCCCAAGTCCCTCTTTCAGATTTCTATCTGGGCGCTCCAGCCCCACCGCAGCTCCCCGCTTAGCCGCGCGAGTAGTTGGATAGTCGTCCCGACCGGGAGAAACAGGCAAGCCCGACCTCTCAGGCCCCGCCTCCTGGTCTGGTCCTGGCTCCTAGGCTCCACCTCCTGTTATGGTCCCGCCCCAACCACGCCCCTCACCGCCCAGAGATACCCGCCTCCAGCCTCGCCCGAGTCCTGTTCCTGGGCTCGCCTCTTTGCACCCCACCTCACCCCCAACCCCAGACTGCTCTCCGGCCCTGCCCTCTCTGCTCAGCCCCAGCCACGCCCTCGGGCCTCACCTTGCTGTGCGCGTAAACCACCGAGCCCAGCAGCTTCCAAGTGCCGCCGCGGCGATCCATGCGCACCATGCGCAGGATCTGCAGGAAGCGCATGCTGCGCAGCGCAGACGTGGCGAAGATGTTGCCCTGTGTGCCCGCAGCGATGACGGCCACCGAGGCCACGAATACGATGAAGTCTACAGGGATGGGAGTGGTGAGGTCACAGCCTGTGGGGCCAGGGAGCCAGCCCACCTGGGTCAGGGACTTCTGGGGCCATGGGGCACCGGGGATTCGTAGGGTCCGTTGAATCTGTGTCAGTAGCCAGGGTCAGGAATGGGGTCACGGTGTCAACCCTGGTGCTTAGGATGAGGAGTCAGGGGTCAGGGCGGCCAGGGCAGGCCTTATTACCGATGACACAGAAGGGTTTTCTGGCAAAGCGGAAACGCCCCTGCCATCCTCGGTAGCGGCAGCAGCATCCGGCAGACCAGACTCGGATAATGTACTCCAGGCCAAACACCACAATCATCACGAATTCCTGTGGGACCAGGGCCTGAGTTCTGGTCCCCACTCTCCAGAACCAGGCCCGGGTCACAGTGTGGACCCAGCCAGGAGTCCCTGGGGAAGGAGGCCAGAACCTCCTCAGTCCCCTCTCCTGGAGGTTCTTATACCTGGATGGACTTGAGGACTTCCTGAAGCAGGTGGCCCAAGGAGACCAAAAGCCCAAGTCTGTCCTCTCTTTCTTACCCATATGACCTGTCTAAATTTTTCTGCTACTCAACTTGCCCTCCCTCCCCCAGCCATCTCAGACTCCCTAGCCCTGACTGGGTGATTTAAGAGGTGGTTATCTGTCTTCTGTCCCCCCTATAAAGGACTTTTGTTCAATGCTTTTTGTTTAGGCAAAATAAAATTCTAATCTAAAGTAAAACCTACCACACTTGGCATTAGGAGTTTTTGTTCTGAGAAGGGGTGGAGCCTATTTCACCTATTCTGGGCCCATCATAACCTCTCACATATAGCTTATTGTAGCCCAAAAGCTCTATAAAGTGGGGACGATGCCCAGAAAGGTGCAGCCACCAGCTCAGGGAACACAGCACAGCAAGGTGCTCTCTGAGCCATGGTATGAGAAGCCTCTCCATCTCAGCCCAGAGGTACTACCTCACACAGACTCCTTTATACCTGGCCTCCCAGCACTCACCAAGATGAGGAGACATTCGTTGGCAAGTTCCTGGTGCTCTTGGATAGTGGACAGCACAGACAGCACCAGGCAGCTGAAGACCAGCAAAAATCTGCAATTGCAGCATGAAAGAGAGAAGGTTAGATTGCAGGAGGGACAGGACAGCCAAAGAGCCTCTGGCAGGGGGCTGCTGAGTAGGGAAGGAGGGAAGCATTATTTGAGAAGTATGTGGAGATCAGAATCAGAATTCCATGGAGTTAAGGCTCAGTGCTGGCTACCAAGGGCCATAGTCCCCAAACTCCAGGCTGCTAAGCTCACTCACAGACATCCCACAACCCTCTCCATTGCCCCCTGATAACAGGCTGCATCTCAGAGAGGTAGTCATTCAACTGGACGAGGCAAGTATGTCTGTTCCAGTGGGAACAGACAGGCTTGGGGGTTCCTCCAGGCTTAGCCATCCACAAGTGGTGGCCTCAGCCCCTAACTCAGTCTTGAAAGAAGCATCCCAGAGGCTTAGGGGACATCAGCAGCTGAAGGAGGGACCCCTCTCTTTCCCATACATTCCAAAGTGGCAGAAACATGGCCTTATCTGAAGAATAGGGACACTGCCCCTGGCTTGATGGGCTCTTAAGGAATTAAATAATGAGACAGCTACCATTATTTAAGGATAGGGGACCCAGGAGGACAGGGAGGGATGTAGGGATGCAGGTGGGAGAAGGCATAGGGAGGGGAACCAGGCATTGTGGAGCTGGACCATCAAGGCCAGGAAGTCCCTTGAGGGTAGCAAGAAGCTACAGAGTGGCCAAGAACCAGATGTTTAGAAATAGAAAGAACTTTAGAGCCTAGCTCATCCAGGACTTCCCGTCCCCAGTTGTACATATGAGGAAACTGAGGCCCAGAGAGGGAGAGGAATTCACCTGAGGCTTCACATGTCCAGGCCATGGCCAAGATTAGAGCCAGGGTTCCTGATTTCCCAGTGGATAGGAACGGGACAAAGGAAGTGACCCTAAGCCAGGGCCTTAGCAATATGTGAATATGTGAGGGACAGTGGATGCAGAGGGTACAGTCCACAAATACAGTGAAGGGAAAGAGCCCCACTCCAGGAAGCCCCCTCTCTGCAATAGGGTGTGCTGAACATGCGTGTGCACTGGAAGAGACTCCAGAGGGAATGGGCTTCTCTGGAATACATTCCTGTGGACTGGCCCACTGGCCTTCCCCAAAGTCCCCAGAATCTCCCCACCTCTGCACTGGTGCTAGCACCACGTATGCTGCCTTAACAGCTCACCATCTGAGCCTGTGAGACTGCTCACCCTTCACCCCTACTCAAACATTAATGAGACCTGCTCTGTAAAGCACTATGATGCCCTCCACCCCACTGTTCCCTCTCCAGAACTTCCCCCTCCCAAAACTTGCTTCCCTGTGTGTGGCCCAAGTCACTTTCTACATGCCTTTTTTTTTTTTTTGGTTTTGTTTTGTTTTTTGAGACAGAGTCTCACCGTAGAGAGCTATGGCATCATAGCTCACAGCAACCTCCAACTCCTAGGCTTAAGTGATTCTCTTGCCTCAGCCTCTCAAGTAGCTGGGACTACAGGCGCCTGTCACAACGCCCAGATATTTTTTTGTTACAGTTGTCATTGTTGTTTAGCTGGCCTGTGCTGGGTTCCAACCTGCCAGCCTATGGGCACCAAGCCTTGTTTTGTTTTATTGAAACATAGTCTCACTGTGTCACCCTCAGTATAGTGCTATGGTGTCAGCACTGGCTGAAGCCAAGGGCTGCAGCCCTTCCCTGAGGAGGAGGTTAGAGGAGGTGACCTCAGGAAGGGGCCCTTCCAGTTCCAAATTCTGTTTCAGCTGTAGTCCCTATCCTGGTGCAGCCTTGTCTGTGGTTAGTTACTGAACACCAGAAGCTGATGCTCTTCCCTCTTGCTCCCCCAGCCTCCTGTCAGTGCTGACTCAGCTCTCGGCTGGAGGTGCTGAAGGAGGCCTCCTTCTCACTCACTCATTCTAAACACTCTACCAACACTCTGCCAACTATTGGGTTCAAGTGATCCTCTTGCCTTAGCTTCCCAAATAGCTGGGACTACTAATAGCCAGGCATCTGTTACAACACCTGGTTATTTTTTTAGAGATGGGGTCTCACTCTTGCTCAGGCTGGTCTCAAACTCCTGAGCTCAGGCAATCCACCCACCTAGCCTCTCATAGTGCTAGGATTACAAGTGTGAGCCACACACAACACCTCCCCAGCCCTCATCCCTACCCTTGCCTTTCTACATGGCTTTGTGTTAGTATTTCATTGTGGCCTTAAGGGTGTGAGCTCAAGGTTAGAGAGATATGGGTTTCAAACACAGTTTGAAAAGTTGAAAAGATATGGGTTTCAAACACAGTTCTGCTTGTGTGTGTGGCCCTGGGAAAGTTACCTGCCTTCTCCAAGATAGTCTCCTTATCTGCAAAATGGGGGCTGATGGGAAGATGATCCATAAAGGGCATGGCCCTGCCCTTTACCCATTTACACCTCCTTGCACAGGGGCTTCTAACCTTAGCTGAGGGTGGGATCTGGGGCCACATCCTAGTGAATGCCCCTGGGCTGAGAAGGTAGATGGCAGATGTTGGTAGAGTGTTTAGAATGCGTGAGTGAGAAGGAGGCCTCCTTCAGCACCTCCAGCCGAGAGCTGAGTCAGCACTGACAGGAGGCTGGGGGAGCAAGAGGGAAGAGCATCAGCTTCTGGTGTTCAGTAACTAACCACAGACAAGGCTGCTCCAGGATAGGGACTACAGCTGAAACAGAATTTGGAACTGGAAGGGCCCCTTCCTGAGGTCACCTCCTCTAACCTCCTCCTCAGGGAAGGGCTGCAGCCAAACTGTCACGGTCCCTTACCCTGGCCCTGGACAGAAACCCTCAATCCCCTCTCTCAGCTGATCTCAGAACCTCAGATAGCAGTGGGTCATGCTGGGGCTTCTTCAACTCTTTTTCCTCAACAGTTTTCTTACCCTGTCAATAGTTACACATCTAAAAATTTCCACTTCACAATACATTCTGTGAAAAAAGCAGATTACAAACCCTTATGGGCAGTAGGATCCTAAAGTTTAAAATCCAGATATTCTTATATACATAACAAGGATCAGCAAGGCTTATCTCTGATGGCAAAACTAAGTGATGTGGCTTTTGTTTTGTTTTTTGCTTGTATGTATTTCCTAATTTTTAAAGAATATACATGGGTTGCATGGGCAATAACATTCTTATATCATTTTAAGATATATTTTCTTAGAAGTACAAACAGGAAAAGCCCACTTTGAATGCTACCCCACCCCTTTGCTACACTTGCCTCTGCCTGTTGGCAGGAGGGAGGTGTGGCAGCCTGTCTTGGGAGCACAGCTCCTGTGTCCAGCTGCCCACTCAACATCTCTTCTTGGATATCTGGGGGCCTTTCAAACTGAGCACCTCCAAAAACAGACTCTCAATCTGCCCTCGAATCTTCCTCACTTGCAGCCTCCCCATATCAGCTATGGCACTACAGTCCCTCCAGGGGCTCAGGCCAAGTTTCTGAGTTCTCTTTGATGACTCCTACCCCTTGCCCTCCATAGCACAGCATGTAGCAAATCCTATTGGCTCTTCCTTCAGAATTTAGCCCTGGGCAGGCCAGGTCTCACCATTCTGATCAAGCCACCACCACCCAGCCCTCCCCATTGCCACTCTTGCCTTCACACTTAAAAGAGTCTTTCTAGATCTGGAGCCTCACTCCACTTCTTGAACGTGACCTTTTCCACCAACCCACTGGCTCACTCCAGCCTCCTTGCTAGTCTTGAAACCCTAACAGATGTATTCTGCCCCAGGATTCACACTGCATTGCTGTCTCCTTTGCCTGCTGCTCCCCATTCCCTGAGATCTGCTCAAATGCTGTTTCTTGGGAGAGGCTTTCCCAGCCGTCCTGTCCCTGAAATTATGGCCTCATCTCCACTCTCTTGCCTCTGACTCTGCAGATTGATGATTGATTGATTTCACAACACCATCAAAATATTGAGTAAATGAATAGCAGGAATCCACATTAAATGAACATCAAAATGCCATGTCACTAAAGCCCCAATTTGAACCCACTGAAGAGCCTCCCAAAAATCCCCCATCCCTGACTTGCCTGATCAGTTCTTTGTGTCTTTCCTAAGAAGGCACACCTCGGACTGTGGCCAGCTCCATTCAGCAGATGCTGATTTAAAAGCCCCTGAACTTCACTTCACCCTGCCTTAATTCACTGGCTGGGAGTTTCTTTACCCTAGATGCTCAGTACATGTGCAAGAATGCACTTTGGCCAAGAACAACCTGTGTTCCAGGCACCTGAATACTTATCCCCATCTTCCAGATGTAGAAACGGGGTCCAGGGAGTAATATAAATATAACCTTTCCTCTCCACATCCCCTCACCGATTCCATGACTGTTCCACTCATCCAGGAGGGATCAACAAGATTAGGGATGAAAAAATGAATGGTAAAAAAGAAAAAAAAAAAGTGAATGGGCTGGGTGCATTGGCTGTATTATACCAGGATTAACACTTGTATGTAATCCTAGCACTCCGGGAGGCCAAGACAGTGGATTGCCTGAGCTCAGGAGTTCGAGATCAGCCTGAGTAAGAGTGAGACCCTGTCTCCAAAAACAAGTTGGGTGTTGTCTTGGGCACCTGTAGTACTACTTGGGAGATTGAGGCAACAGGATCACATGAGCTCAAGTTTGAGAGGTTGCTGTGAGTTATGATGTCATAGCACTCTACTGAGGCTGACAAAGTGAGACTCTCTCTCTCTCAAAAAAAAAAAGTGAATGGTTTGCTTAGATTTCCTGGCTCACAAACTATAGTGAACATCAGAATCACCTAATATGCTCATTAAATACTGATTTCTGGGCCCCACTCCTGATTAAATAAGAAAGTGGAGCCTGAGAATTTAGGAATTTCTAAACAGTTCCTTGGTGATGCTAATGCTTCTGTTCTGGGACCAGACTTTGAGGATGACTGGCTTAGCAGATGGGAGTGGCTGTGGCTGAGGCAATTATCAGCCAGCTCAGAGCTTTTTAAACAACTATAGCCATTGCCTTCTCCTCATTTGCATGTCAGCTTGACAGGGCTGGGCTTGGGGGAAACCCTTGATGGGCTGGTGAGTTTGGTACTGTGACTTGAAGTAATAATCATAATTGCTCCTGCTGGCCAAGAGTTTCCTATTGGTCAGGTGCTGTGCCAAGCCCTCTGCATGCCTGTTCTTAATTGTTTCTCACAACACCTTAGTGGGAGCAGTACCATAATTACCCAAAGCTTACAGATAAGGAAAAAAAGGCTCAGAGAGGTATACTATGATGGCTGCAGAACTCTGTGAACGTACTAAAAATCACTGAATTGTACACTTTAAAAAGAGGAATTTTATGATATATGAATTATATCTCAATAAAGTTTTTCTTAAAGAAAACAAAAAAACAGAGTATCAATCTGTTGCCCTGGGTAGAGTGCCTAACTCACAGCAACCTCAAACTCCTAGGTGATCCTCTTGCCTCAACAACCTGAGTAGTTGAGACTACAGGCACCCACCACAACATGCAGCTAGTTTTTCTGTTTTTAGTAGAGTTGAGGTCTTGTTCTTTCTTCCTCAGGCTGGTCTGGAACTCCTAAACTCTGCAATCCTTCTGCCTTGGGCTCCCAGAATGCTAGGATTGTAGCTATGAGCCACCACACTCAGCCCTTTGAGAAAGGTATTATTTAAAAGAAAAACAGGGCAGCGCCTGTGGCTCAGTGAGGAGAGCACATACCTAGGGTGGCGGGTTCAAAACTAGCCCCAGCCAAACTGCATCAAAAAATAGCCAGGTGTTGTAGTGGGCACCTGTGGTCCCAGCTACTCGGGAGGCTGAGACAAGAGAATCGCCTAAGCCCAAGAGCTGGAGGTTGCTATGAGCTGTGACTCCATAGCACTCCACTGAGGGCTATAACGTGAGACTTTCTCTAAAAAAAAAAAAAAAAAAAAAAAAAGAAGAAAGAAAGAAAAACAGAAAGAAGGGTATGCTAACCTGTACAAAAAGTCATAAGATTAGGACCTGAACCCAAGAACACCTGGGTCACCAGCTGAACTAACTCTCTGGGCCTCAGTTTCCCTATCTGCAATGCAAAGGTGGTAGACAACTCGATGATTAAAGTTCTGTCAGCCTTGTGACTCTGGGGTGGAAGGGAGAGAGTTGGTCATCAACTTAATTTCAAATTCTCTGGAGATGTCTCTGGAAAGACAGATGCTGAGAAGCTGGAGAGATGAGGTTATGATGGAAGGGAGGATTTCAGGGGAATCTCACAGCAGAAAAGGGGCTATCATCTAACCTTGTATGGGCCACATTTACTTCAGGAACATTATCATCTACACTAAGCCAGGCTTATCAGAAAGTCAGAAATGAATAATCCAGGTCTCAAGAAATGAACAACACAAAACATGACACACTGGTGACGTGATGGGTGACGCAGTGGCAGTGTATTCGGGGCTCGGGGATTTGGGAGAGCCCTGAGAAGGCATCAGCACAGTCAAAGTGGAGGGATCTGTGAGGACTTCTTTTTTTTTTTTTTGAGACAGAGTCTCGCTTTGTCCCCCTGAGTAGAGTGTTGTGGTGTCACAGCTCACAGCAACCCCCAACTCCTGGGCTTAAGTGATTCTCCTGCCTCAGCCTCCCAAGTAGCTGGTCTGGAATTCCTCAGCTCTGCAATCTTTCCACCACAATGCCCAGCTATCTTTTGTTGCAATTGTCATTGGCATTTTAGTTGGCTGGGGTTGGGTTCGAACCCGCCACCCCCAGTATATGGGGCCGGTGCCCTACCCACTGAGCCACAGGTGCCGCCCCTGTGAAGACTTCTTGAAGGATGTGACTAAATGAGGATGAGGGCGACAGAGGAAGCAGGACAAGCCGGCAGCAGGATGTGGCAGTGTGCAGGCAGCCTAAGACTGCCAGTAGTCCCCGCTGGTGGGGACCTAAAGAGAAGTGGGCAGTGAAGAAACCAGAAAGGGCATGGTCTGGGGCCTTGAGTGGCGCTCTCACGCATTTTGAACATTATTCTAAAGGCAATGGGGCATCTTTGAAGAGTTTTAAGAGAAGGAATAATGTGGTGTGATTAGCCTTTCAGGCCCACCACTCAGGGGCAGTGTGGAGCATGGATTAGAGGAAGTGAGAACCCAAGCAGAAGGCTCCACAATAACTCAGATGGGAGAGGATGGTGGCCTGGGCTGGATGGTGGCAGCAGGGAACAAAGGGACATGACTGGACTGGAGAATACTGCAGCAAGCAGGACTAGGTGACTGGGTGGAAATGAGGACAACGGGAGAGAATGACTCCTCTATGTCCGGTTTGTGCACCAGACTGGTGAAGGTGCTATGAGTGACCTCATGGGAGAGGGGAGACGCCAGTAGAAGAGCAGGTATATGGGGTGATCAGTTCCCTTTTGGACATGGTAAGAGACTCAGTGAGTATGAAGAGAGAGACCTGGGCTGAAGAGGTAGACTTGGGGGACATTGAGGCAGAAGTGGTGACTAAGGTCATGGGAACAGTTGAGATAGCTCCAGAGAGCATGTGACAAAGTCAGGAGGTGACCCAGTGGAGCCTCAGTGGTGTGGAATGGGGAGAAGTCTCTCTACCCAGATTGGAGGGATGGGAGAGAAAGCAGAAGAGAGAGGTGTCAGAGGCCAAGCAAAGAAAGTGTTTGAAGGAGAGAATGGACAACCATGTCAAATGGGGCCATGAGGTCAAGTGAGATAAGGCCTGAAAAGTGTCCTCTGGATTTGGTGACCTGTTGATCACCAGGTACCTTAACAAGGACAGCCTGAGAGGGCAGGGAGGACCACAGCAGGCCCAGATGAAGCGAGAAAGAAACAGGGGCAGAGAGCGAGTGGAGACAGTGAGTGGAGATATGACTATTTTAAGACTGCTAAGAAGAAAGGCAGAGATGAGTAGCTGGTGAAGGTAAGGGCACAGGGAACCTTTTTTTTTTCTTTCTTTTTTTTAAGGTGAGAAAGCCAGAGTGGAAGGAGTCAGAGGAGCAGAGGAGAAGCTGAAGATATGTGGGAGAGAGAAGGAGGGACCAGTGGGTGGAAATCCCTGGGGAAGCAGGGAAGCTGGATGGACAGCCAGGGAGAGCTGGTATTGTGCAGAGAACCCCTCCAGTTTCCAATGCAACAGGTAGGTGACCAGGTGGGAGAGGCGGCTGAAGGATGCCGAGACAGCTCCCACCCTCTGGAGGCTTTGTGAAGAAGAGGCAAGAGGAGGGTAGTAGGGTGGGGTGGGGGAGGCATGGAGGCTGGGAGGGAGCTGACCAGGCCCTGAAGAAGAATCCATGGGAGCACAGGACCATTATCCCCAAGCGCAAGGATGAGTGTACAGATGTACATGTACATTTTGGGGGGTAGTTTAGTTGTTGTTATTTATTTATTTATTTATTTATTTTGCAGTTTTTGGCCAGGGCTGGGTTTGAACCCACCACCTCCAGCATATGGGGCCAGTGCCCTACTCCTTTGAGCCACAGGTACCACCCGGTAGTTGTTATTTTTAAAGGATGATTATCTAGTAAGGAAGCAGACTGTGTGGGAAGAGGGACCCCACCACCACCACCACCACCAAGGCCAAGCTAAATGCAGGTCCAGGCTCTGCCCCCTTCCTTCTTCCAGGACCTCCTTCCTTCCTTCCCTCTCTCTAGTATTCCATACCTGCTAAGTTAGGAGCCTTCCCAGCCACCTGTGAGCTCCCTGATTTCTGCATCTGGCCTGGGAAGTGTGTGACTCCTTTCTTGCTCCCTGGACTAAGACCTCAAAGGCAGAGCTCTGTCTTTCCTCAGCTGGAGGACTCCAAAACCCATCTGTCTCCATTGAGCCTAGGTTCCTGGAGGGCAAAATCCATGGCCCTCACCACCTTTAAAGCCCTGCACAGAGCTAATACTAAAGAAGGGACTTCCACTAGATTTGACCAGCACTTCCTGACAAGAGGTGCAGGGCAGCCTGGAGGGCCCAGGTTCCTCTAGAGAGAACAGACATTTACTTTCTCTCACAGGGGGACAAAGGGGAGGGGCAGTAAGCCAGGCCTCAGAGTGAGGTTCTTTCCAAGAATCCTCAGGGGCTGGGAGGAGAAGTTTCCCCTGATCCAGGGATTCTAAATATGGCAAAAGGAGGCAGAGCACGTGACCCAGGGCCCCACACCACTGCCGCCTCTGCTGCTGCTTCTCTGGGCCAGAGGCCTGCACTGGGGCTCGGGGCTGGGGATGAGGTCTTGATGCAGCCTCAGTTTCTCTGTTCACAACATGAAAGTGGGGAGACTCTCAGCCATAGCTAAAGTCCCTCCAGCCTTATCACTCTCCAGCATTGGGGAAGGAAGGAGTGCTTTGGCTTTCAGCTCAGTTCTGAGGCTGTCCCTGGAGGGATAGCAGCTGCCAGCATGTAGTACAAACTAGGAAAAAAAATGCCCTCTCTGGAGGACCAATTAGAAAAAGGCATTCCCCGTAGCCTGATGAGTTACACTAACTTGACCTCTCTAGATGGACCCTTTAGAAACAAGTGTCCTTTCTCTAGGCGACCCCACTCCTGAGGACAGGCTGGATTTCAGTGCCACTTAGCCCTGAGCTGGGCCCACTTGCAGGGTCCATGAGGCTCTCCTGGCTACAGCTGATTCATCTAGAGCTGGAGACTGACCCAAGAAGGGTCTACTCATAGGTTGGGCTGAACCAATCAGACTGTCTTTCTCAGGCATAGAACTAAGAACTACAGAGAAAAGTTGGCAGCAATGAGACTGCACACCCTAGAATTTTATCTCCTATTCTCCAGTCCACAAATCTTGGATGTGCTTCTTACCATGGAAGGCTCTAAAGAGTTCTTCTCGGGGCAGTGCCTGTGGCTCAGTGAGTAGGGCGCCGGCCCCATATACCAAGGGTGGCAGGTTCAAACCTGGCCCTGGCCAAACTGCAACAAAAAAATAGCCGGGCGTTGTGGTGGGCGCCTGTAGTCCCAGTTACTTGGGAGGCTGAGACGAGAGAATTGCCTAAGCCCAGGAGCTGGAGGTTGCTGTGAGCCATGAAGCCATGGAACTCTACCAAGGGCGACAAAGTGAGACTCTGTCTCTAAAAAAAAAAAAAAAGCCCCCCCCCCAAAAAAAAGAGTTCTTCTCTTTCCTTACATATAGATAGCTGTCCTCCACCCCAACATGCCAATTTTTCTTTGTTCTCTGTCCCACCAGGACATGAAAGGTGGTGTCTTTTAGACAAGGTATTTGATGAGTAATAGGTTCATC
>CAUYON010165332.1:0-25163 GCA_963573935.1 Arctocebus calabarensis
TGTCTTTATATAGTGATCAAGAAAATGCCATGAAGGCTATCTGTAACAGTACGATCAAAACATTTCTGAATGTATATGAATCGTGCCCTATGATTGCACCAATGTACAGAATTATGATTCAACAAAATTATAAAAAACAAACAAACAAACAAACAAAAGGTTGAAAATCACTGCTCTAAGGACTGTGCTATCACCCTCCTTTGTTCTTCCTCTAGAAAGTGAAATGGGGGCAGTTTCGAAGGTTTGGCACCTCCTGTCTAGTGACCCCGGGGGCTTATTTACAGCTTCTTCATCATGGGCTTTGCCACACGTCCCACCTGTCTCTTTGCAAGGGTCCCAGGTTTCTTACACACAGCCTGTTCTTCTGGTACTAGAGTATCTCACCTCTGATAGCTATTTCCTTTAGGTCCTCAGGAGTCCAAAAGACGTAGCAGGGGAAAGAGATGTGTAATGGAAATACAGAGAGATAACAGTAACCGTACCTTTGGGAGCCCATAGGAGCACTTCAAATATGTCTTCAACTCATTAATATGTTGTTTAGGATATTGCCTCCTCATTTATAAGTGAAATGTGTTTGTAATTTCCCTTTATAACAGTATGTTTTCTCCAATTTTAATATCAGGTATATCCAGATTAAGTAGAATGACTTTGAAATATTTCTTCTTTTTTCTATTGTCTGTAAGATTTGCCAAGATCTGTTTTTTGAAATTATCTTTTACTTTTATTTATAAATATTAGTTGTCTATTTTTTGAGATTTTGAAAAAAAATAAGAAGTTAACTGATGACTCCATACTGAGCCTCAGAGTTAAAGCATTCTACAATAGATATACTCTTATTTGACAATGTGAATGTTACTTTCTTTGCATTATTATTATTAATATTGCTTAATATTTCAATGCAGTAATCATCTGATTTCTTTTCTGAATGTATTTATCTTCATTCATTCTTTTCGAGGTTTTTGTTTCTAGTCCTTACCTTAAACACTGTTATTGCTATTAAATTTTAAGCCTTTTTAATTCTGTGAAGGCAAAAAGTGGAAACCTAATCAACACATGTATATGTAAAAATAAAAAACATGTCTTCTCACCGAGTCCTCGGAGAATCTGGGCAGGAGGTTACTAATCCCACACATTGTCTTTATCCCCTCCTCTGCACGCGAATAGTAGTAAGAAGGTCAAAGTAATTTAAACCCAGGAAATGTGAGTGTGAGGGGTTATTATCAGGGTAAAAGAGCGTCTCATGCAACTCAAGAGCAAGAATTAGCAAACTTCAGGCGGATCCTTGAACCACAGTCCAAAAGAGGTAGCAGGGGAAAGAGATGTGTCATGGAAATGCAGAGAGATAACAGTAACCGCACCTCCCTGGGAGCCCGTCCCTGCTCCTCTATGTGTATCTCTGTTCCCCCAGTCTCTTCTCTGTTCAGATGACTTTACCCCAAACCCCAATTTAGCAACAAGTCTATCCTCAGTTTATCTCATGAATTCAGCCACTCAAAAGGCATTTATTTTTCATTTCAATTGAAAAATATTCAGAAAGGTGATTTACCAGCTGCAGCTGGGGAGAAAAGTTATTACAAGAATCAGGTCTGCCGTCACCCCATTCTTGTCACAACAAGAATCAGGACTGCTGTCACCCCTGTGGGGTGGGAGGGACAGGAAGCAGAGTCATGTAGGGTTTCTCAGCGGTGGTTTCACCCCCTTATGCAGGTGAGGAAACGGAGCTTCAGGCAGGTCATGTTTACAATGCCACACAGGTTGTCTGTAAGCACAATGGAGATTTGCAAATTATCTAATTTATTCTCCCACATGTTTTCTTTGTGCTGTTCTAGCATTTTTCACCATGTGGGACACAGGTCAAAGATAGTATGTAAGATGATTGTGGTACTACCCAAATGGACCTTTCATGTAGATTAGACAAATAATAAGCACCACACAAAAATCATAATATAGATCTTCTTTTTATAAAAATAATTGCATGGTGCTGGTGAAAGGCTGGACAAATAGATCAATGGAACAGAATAGAAAGCCCAGAAACAGATCCACATAAACACAGTCAACTTGTTTTTGATAACACAATGGAGAGAAGATAATCTTTCAATAAATGGTACTGTAGCAAGTGGACACCCATCCACATGTAAACAGGAAGTCTGGGCGCAGATATGACACCCTTCCAGAAAATTAACTCAAAATGGATCTCAGAACTAAATGCAAAAAGAAAGCTATGAAACTCCTAGCAGATAAGGTAGGAGAAAAACTAGATGACCTGGGCTTGGTGTTGACCCCTTTTAGGTGTAACAGCAAAGGGTGACTGACCCTTGAAGGAAGGAACAGATAAGCTGGACTTCAGTAAAATTAAAAATGTTGGCTCTGTGAAAGACATTGTAAAGAGAACAAGAAGAACAAGAAGTCATAGAGTAGGAAAAAAACTGCAAGAGAAGCAGCAGAGAAAGAATTTTCATTCAAAATATACAAAGAACTCTTGAAACTCAATCATAAGAATATAAATAATCCTGATTTAAGAAATGTAGCCAAGAGCTTAAATAACACTTCACCAAGGATGATTATTAAGGAAGATGTTTTATTTGAAAATATAAATATGAAGAGATACTCCACATCACATATTGGGGAATGTAAATTGAAACAACAATGAGCTATCATTACGGTACCATGAGAATGGCCAAAATCTGAACACCGATGATGTCAAATGTCGAGGAAGAGACGGAGAAAGAGCAATTCTGATTCAGTGCTGACAGGAAGGCTGATTAGTGGTTTCTTACAAACTTATCATTTGATCCAGGAATCATACCCTTTGATGTTTACCCAAACAATTGAAGACATACATTCACACAAAACCATCTCAGGGACGTTTATGACAGCTTTGTTCCGAATGGCCCAGACTCGGAAGCAGCTAGGATGTCCTTCAGAAGGTGAGTGGATGACAACTGTGGCACATCTTGACAATGAAGATTGCTGAAAAGAAATGAGCCATCAAACCGTGAAAAGCCATGGAGGAATCTTGGATTCACATTACCAAGTAAAAGAAGTCAATAGGGAAAGGGTGCACACTGCATAACGCAACACTCTGGGAAAGGCAAAATGATAAAAGACAGTAAAGGATCAGTGGTTGGGCGGTGCCTGTGGCTCAAAGGAGTAGGGCGCTGGCCTCATATACCAGAGGTGGTGGGTTCAAACCTGGCCCTGGCCAAAAACTGCAAAATAAATAAATAAATAAATAAATCAGTGGTTGCCAGGACTGAGGGGATGTGGGGAGTGGATGGCGGGAGGACAGGGGAGTTTCAGGGAGCGAATCCACTCTGTATGACACCATGCTGGTGGACCCGTGATGTTATCATTTTCCCAAGGCCAACCACCACCCAGGGTGCCCAGAAATGTGAATTCTGGATTCTGGGTTCAAGGTTGTGTCAGTAAAGACATTCATCATTGTAACAAATGCACCACTTTGGTGGGGATGTTATAACGCGGAAGACTACTCTTGTGAGGGAATAGGGATATGGGAAATCTCTACCCCTCTGTCAATTTTGCTGTGCACTTAAAACTGCTCTATAGTGTAAAGTCTACTTAAACATAAATGGTATAGAAGCAGGCCAATTCAAATTTATGTTGTCAATATCACTACAGGAGGTGTAGTACATAGATACGACAAAAATTGTGAAAGTTGTTTGCAAATGACTGAAGTTTGGTAAATCTGAGTAGGGTCATTGTCATCATCTTGCTACTAGTTATCCTCCCTTCTAACATCCCCCAGGTATGTTACCATGTCACCACTTATTTCACTTGCTACATTTACCCTCAAACAGCAAGAGCACAGTGCAGGGAGAGGTTCTGGGTCCTCACTGCTACGGTTTCAGAAGCACAGCAACGACCATGCTCTGAGTGTCCACTCTCTCTTCCTGTGCATGTCCAGCGCTGCCCAGAAGGACAGACTTACACGCAGACTCCATGCTTCATGGGAAGGGTCTTGCTTGTGTCACCAGCTGGGGTGGAAATACAGACCTTTATGTTAATGGATAATTTGATCATGATCGTGAGAGTCCCCAAACTTCTCAGGAAGTGACATGTCCAGGGACTTTGGCTGGGACTATCCCATTTCAACTCAACAGGTTCCTTTAACTTTTCATTTCTAACCAAGATGGGACTTTTGGGTATTTTCCTCCATAAAGCCTCTGGCTCTTTCTGCAAAATGGGCCCCAGAGCTCTGAGGAGGGTTAAAAGGAGGCTCCAGCTCCACTTGATGAAAATTTATCCATCGAAACTCAGCTTAATAGTTGATCAATTTGTCAAAAGACTGAGTAAATTATTGAATCTTCTGATTAACCAAATGCTGATTCTAAGGATTTGTCAGTCTGTGGCACTTTGTGGTGGTGGGTTCAACAGCTGTTTTTTGGAAACCTCAGTTGTTTTCAGTCTCTAGATCTCTTAAAGTTTGTTCTAGAGCCAGGTGGCAAACTATGATTTCATTTCCATTTCGTCTCAAAGAAGTATTTCAAGAAATGTGTGATTAGTCCAAAGTTTAGCGTCAATGAGCAGGTCATTATTATTATGTAATGTCCATGTTTCTGTGAGCATTTAATACATTGGCTGTCTCAAAGCTTAAGTTTCTAAGTAAATCTTCAGCAATTTAATAGGCTATAAGTAAAAGTGTACATTGCATTGAGACTCACTACACCTGAACTGTGGATTGAAAACTGTATACTCCACAGTTTTCTAACCTGAACATGATCCCGTATTTGAGAAGAACTCATGTAGTTAAACCAGATGGAAATTGACTCGAAATGTCAACAAGAATTTTTTTGTTTGTTTGTTTTTAAGGCAAAATATAGTTTCATAGAGGTCCATTCATTTTGTGAATGTATGGCAAGTACGCGCTTTGGACGTAAAAATGATGCAATAGTGTTGATAGTTTTCTTGTATTCAGTTCATCCTTCCCAATGCTTTGGGATTCTGATCCCCAGAAAAAAGCTGGGACCATTCACTAGGAATGGCTGCAGCCAGGGTAGGGTATTTAAGACAAATTTGTTAGCATTTTCCTTTTTTATGGCCTGCGGTAGGCATTGCTAATCATTTCCTTCCTACCTAAACCACAGCCAGGATACATCCTTCTTCAAGACTTTTCTTTAGATGGCAAAGATCCAGTGATGAGCTAAGGGATGGGGTAATGTCTATTTGCCATCTCGACCCTGTTCTTTTGGAAAATTTCTCTCGACGTGGCTCTGTCTGTTGAGCATTGTTCTACAGTCCACATTTTGCTTTGCTGCAGTGGTTGTTTTCTTGTATGAGAATATGTATACTCACCATAGAGAATTATCCATCACTCTGCCAGCCTCTGCTCATCCTTCTGAATTTACATACGGAGGCCTGATGGCTCCCTCTTCTCTGCTTCCCGACTTGCTCCTGAAGAAACGGAGCTCGGTGTGAGAGCGGTCTCGCCTAGAAAGCTCGCTTCTCTTTGTTTTATGGCACACATTACATTACTGCTGTGTCTTAGCAACACCCGACAGTCTCAGGACATGGCCAGGCCATTTCCTTGGCCACAGATGACACCTCGGATTCCTTGTGCTGCAGGCTCTGGACCTTTGCTCTCTTCATTTATGAAGAGTCTGCAGCTGTGCAATTACCTGAATCTATGTCCAAAGAGCCCTTGTGGGGTGAACAGTTTTAGGAGACAGGAATTTATCTGCTTAATCTTATAGACACTGCCCACCTGCTCTGAGCAGTATGTCCTGGAAAGTCACGAAAGTTCCCAAAGTTATTTCTAAAATCCTATCCCTTCCTATGTTTCTTTGTTTGGGCCTTTTTTGCAACATGTTTTGATTATACATATACGTATGCTTCCACACAGCCTGGGAGGTCCTGCAGGGCAGGGAGGGTTATCTTCACCTGTGTCTTGAGTGTAAGCACCGGTGCTTATTAATTAGTAGGTACCAGCACATATAGGAAAGCGTCCCGGCTTCAGCATGAAATAGTTCCAGGGTCAAATCCCAGTATTAACATTTACTGATGGGGTCACTGTATGCGAAATAGCGAACCTTGCCCTATAAGGTGTACAGGTCACATGGCTTAAAAACATTAAATAGCACAGTCTTCTAATTTTGTGCCTTTTAGGCCCTTGATAAACCTGGCGAACCATTTGGCTTTGCCTGTGAATCTATGCCAATCCTCCTCTGGGCACTGTTCTCCCCATGCTAAGTGGATGAACAGGGCCTGCAGTTCTTTGGTGTCCAGTACCTCTCCTGGCTTTGGGGGTGGACCGGACCCACTGGAGACAAGCTGAGATGGGATCTCAGTTGTGTGGCGGCCAGCAGGAAAGATGAGGATGGGTCTCAACTAAGACTTTAGTATAGTGGCCAACCCAATGGGGGCACTGTCTTCTTTTTTTAAAACTCATGTTTATTTTCCGCCAACCTATTTCCATCTTGTTCAAGAGTCTGTGGAAGAAGAGCACAGGACCACTCAGTGGTTGTTCCCATCCTTTCAGTGGCCTGAGCAGTGAGAGTGGCAGACCAGTCTCCGTGGCAGGTTGGGCCCTCCAGTCTCCAGTGGGAACTGCTGGGTGGGCACAGAGGGCGCCTGCAGCCCTCTGGCCAGTCTGCAACCTCAGGTTGAGGAGCAGTGCCCTCACGAGCTGCAGTAGTCCATTCACCCCGAGATTCCTCTGTGGTCACAGCTTTCTCAGCGGCAGCCTGCTCTTCCTTTTCAATCTCTTCAGGATGTCTGTGGAAGCAGGGATCTGGCATGACCTCCCTTGGGTGATCACAGGTTATGGTGCCACGCATGTAGAGAACTTCCCGGGCCAGCACCCACCGCATCAGACCTACTGAGTGAGCTCCCTTGTTGTTACATGGGACGGCGATGTCCACAAAACGCAGAGAGAACCTGTGTGACACCCAGCAGTGGTAGCAGGTTAACGTAAGACGCCTCCGTGAGAGGCTGGTGGTCACCCCTGGGATCAGTCACCACCGGAAGACGAGGCTCCTGGAAGGCTGCCTGGAGCTGGTTAGTGAAGGTTCTGGGAATGAAGCCACCAGCAATAGGAGCGGCTCTAGCGGGCGGCAGCAGCAAACTTCACAGCTCGCTGGCCACTGTTCCTGGAGGACATGACACTGACATCAGTGACAGTGATGTCCTGAGCAGCCAACAGAAGCCGCTCCCAGGTCCTCTTCAGATTTATGATGTAGATGCCATCACTTTTCCTTTTGTAGATTTCCTGTTTCATTTGGAAGTCAGGTTGGTGTCACCTAAGTGGGCTTCTGATACAAGTAATTGGAGGACATCCTCCTCCTTCCTCTGCAGGACATAGAGGGCTCTGGACATTGTGGAACTTTTCCATTAAGTTACAGTGGGAACCCAGAACAACGCCCGGGACCCTCCCTGAGTGGCGGGGAAAGCAGGGACACTGCCTTCCAAAGGTGGGGACACATCTGTAGGCCCAGTGGCTTAACGAAAATCTTATATTTCAAGATCCACAACTGCCTTCCAGCCACACTGCGCCACTGATGCGGTCCTCACTGCTAACAGTGGGAAGTGATCGTGCTCCAATTCCATCCTTGGTTTCCAAGAACCATGAGTACCAACCTACTGAGGTTGGGTCCTTAGAAGCTGAGCCTGAGACAGGGATTCCTGTGCCAGTTATCCATGGAGAAGCATACTCAGAGAAATCTGGAGAGTAAAGGAAACGGGATAGGCACAGGGAAGAAGCTGAGCAAAGAGGTGGCTTTGGCTGAAGTCTAAGCAAAGTCTTTTCCCACTGGGAGCTCTGAAACATGACTGGCCTTCTACTGGCACTCCACTTTGTGGGAAGGGACACACAGGGCTTCTCTATTCTGTATCAGTCACTGGCTAGAGGCTGTTCTGAGAAAGAGATGACATAGCCTCCTAAACAAGTCTAGATAAGGCTCCTCCTATTGGCTGGGTGAAATTTTCCCAAAAAGGGTGTAGTTGTGAGCATTGGTGGACAGCACTTACAAAGCCTGGGGCCGAGTTCACCCTGCCAGGAAGGGGAAACTGGGCAAAGGACCAGCGGAATCTATGATCATGCTGAAAATCTCATGAGGAGACCTGCTCCAGCCCACCCCCTACCCCTTTCAACTGCAGTCATCATTTCTACCAATAGATAACTTCATAATTATGAACTTGTTTATTTATTAGATCAATTTTTAGGCCTTTTCTACTTAGCTCCTCTCCTGGTAAGTGAAGAATTGTGTTTTTTTCCCTCATTTTCTTCCATGTCATCCTCTTGAAATTTTGAAATGATTGTTCCATTTTCTTAGTTCCTTAAGTTCCTGTTGGAAGGTCCACGTCCTTCCTGCTCCCACGCCTGTTCATGGAATTTCTTTTTCCCTACAGAAGCATTTTGCATCTTCTTTGCTCTGAGATTTAGCAATGATGTGCTTTTGTTTGGGAGTTGGCACTTTTTAAATTTCTTTTTTACGTACGACTCAGGGAAAACTTGTGTACCTCCATTCCAGGAAATATTCTTGCTCCTTTTGTCCTGTGACAAGGTCCCTCCCTCTATTTTCTCTGATCTCTCTGGAAACTCTTATTAGTAGGATGTTCCGCCTCCTGGATTGATCTTCTAATTTTCTTGTCTTTCCTTTTCTATTGTTCGTTGCTTATCTTTTTATTCTGCTTTCAGGGGAATTTCTTTGACTTTATTGTTAAGCACTTATTTTGAATTTTTTTTAAAAAAATTTGAGTCATCATATTTTTCATTTCCAAGAACTCTCACTTGTTCTTAAAATGTACTTTTTAATGAATGCATTTTTCTTATTTTATGGATTATAACATCTCCCTATTTCTCTGAGCATATTAATTACAGTGTCTTTGAAGTTCTTTCTTATGTTCTTTGCATTAATTCTGTGGCCTCTATCTTCTTTGCTTTTTGCTCCTGTCTCTTCTCTTCTCCAATTTTTAGTGATTCTCAGTAGTCTGTTCATACTGATGAACAAAAGTGCTTAAAACTGAATGTGAGCTCTGGGGGTGCCGGAGGGTTCCACCGTGGGGTGGTGGGAGGGCCAGATGACATTTTCATCAAGGATTTGGGGGTCTTTACCTGGTGCAGAATTACCATTTTCTGGAAAGATGCTCAAATCCAGGGGCCATGGATCCCCTCTTCCCTCTAAATTATCTAGACTTATTCTATTTTCAGTACAGTGTAGATTCAATACTCAACTTGGTGTTCCAGGGTTAAACCTGGGAGGGCAGGACGGGGTCCTGGTTGGAGGGGGGATCTAAATTGTTGTTATTCAAATTTTTCAACCACTCTTCTGTGTCTAGATTTTCAGCCCATCCTCCCACAGCTGCCTTCTGTGATACCAGGTGTTCTTAGTTTCTGGTTAGAGTTACAAACTTTTTCTGTTCCTGGAGGGGGAATCGGGGCTGACTCCTCTCTGCACAGGCACGTAGGGGTGAAACGCTCTCTCTTCTAAGTCATTTGTCCTTCCCCTTCCACGGTGCTCTTCCCCTAGACTGTGTTAACACGTGGTTCATCTGTCATGAGTTACCATGTGGTAAGCTGTCAGAGGCATTGAATGATTCTATGTGATAAGCAGGTGGGAGATGAGGAGGGGAGGAAGAATAACAGAGGCTAAATTTGGGACAGCTGGGAATTGAGATTGGGAGAAATGAATCAGGGAAGAGCTGCCATGATAAGACTTGTTGGCTGGCAATTTTACACAGAAACTATCCGTGATACTGGCTAATTTGTGACCAGTGGACAATGAGTCGAGAGGTCTCTTTGGTTTTGTGGAAGATAAAACACATGGCTTTCTCCACATAGTTCTTGTTTTTGAGTGATGTTTTTGGAAGGAGAAGGTAATAGAAGTGTATTTCTTCTGGCATCTTGTAATAAAATGTCTTCTCTAAAATTTTTAGTATCTTTTCTCTATTGTGGTGTTTTAAAGTATGATAACCTGTTGGTAAAAAATTAGAACACTAAACTATATTTCTTTTTTATTTTTCAGCTCTTTATATTTTTAGCTATTGTGTGTGGGGGATCTAGGATTCCCAGCTGTGTGTGTGTGCGGAGCGCCGATGCCTTTGGTTCAACAGAACATCTCGTGTGGATGTGCCCCTTCCCATGAAGGTGTGTGGTTAAGGAGGAGATCACATCCTAGGCTGACCGCTCTTCTCCCGAGGGATATAGCTGGGGAAGAAGAGAAACTATTTTGCATCCAATTTTTCAACTAACTCCTCTGGTTCTAGCTTCCTACATTAGTGGTGTTCTTGGTCTCACTCAACACTCACAAGTCCCAGAGTTCTCCAGAGTTTTGTGCTACCACATAGAACATTCCCATGCTCACCTCACTCTACTCCATCTATCCTGTGACATCAATTACCATTCTCTATGCTGTTTTCCAGAACTTTGAAGATAGATATCCTTTAACTGCTTATGGGTTGCCTGCCGGTTCAATCTTTATTGTTAATGCGGACAAACCCTTCACAGTCATCAGGGTTAAGAGTACAAGGTTTGGAGATGTGGTGCCTGGAAAGTGCCGTTACTTTTTAGGTGTGTATCTTCAGGAAAGCTATTCAACAACTCTCTGCCTTAGTTTTTCATCTGTGAAAAGAAAATAATAACACGACTTTCCTTATAGAATTATGTGAGCCTTAAATGAGGAAATCCAGGTAAATAAAATACAACCTGTAGTAAATGACTCAGAGTAATCTTTCAAAAATGTCATTCATTGGCTCGGCACCCGTAGCACAGTGGTTATGGTGCCAGCCACATCCACCAAGGCTGGCAGGTTCAAACACATCCCAAGCCAGCTAAACTACAATAATAACGGCAACAAAAAATAGCCGGGCATTGTGGCAGGGGCCTGTAGTCCCAGCCACTTGGGAGGCTAAGGCAAGAGAATTGCTTACGCCCAAGAGTTTGAGGTTTCTGTGAGCTGTGATGCCACAGCACCCTACCCAGGGTGATATAGTGAGACTCTGTCTCCAAAAAAATAATGTCATTCATCATTATTATTTCAGTGGAGTATTAAGATGGAGAGAAGCTAAAGATTTGTTTTAAGCTTCTGTTATTAACTGGGAACTGCTTGACTTTCCTGAGACGTATATGTTTTAAGCAGTTGCTTGAGTTCTGGATGAGCTAATGTATGGGAGACGCGTAGCACATGGCGGACAGACTCATCCGTAGTTGTAGACACCCAGTTGGTGATCGTTAAATGATCATTGAAGGAAAACTGTTGAACAAGAAAGAAACCCAAAGGCTGGATTTTAGGAGGCCTCACTTAGTTCTGATTACCACTCTCTCCCACCCCTGTGAGTTAGACAGGTCAAGGAGCCTCTCTGAGCAGCTCAGTTCCTTCATCTGAGAGCAGGGATAGTATTGGCAGATACGTCAATGAGGCGTATGACAAGCGCAACGGACACTGTACAGTCCTTCATAAATAACAGTGCGTGGGGGTGAGCACGGCCACTGCAAGCCTGCCACACAGCCTGGAAGACAAGAAGGGGGAGGAGAGACATCCGCCTGATGTTGTCTGGAAACTGCAGGAAATCCACCTGTCCTAAAACACGTTGCATTTTCAGACATGGTAGCTCAGACCGCTGCGCCCAAGAGCGGTAACGAGCACCTGCGTCTCCAGTCCAGCAGTCGGTGCTTTCTTGTTTGACAGAGGAAAGTGCTGCCCTTCACGATCACAGTGGAAGACAAGTCCCTTCCTGCTGAGTGACTTCTTGTCCTGAAAGATGCTGAACAGTTTTGATGAGAAGGGAGAGACAGGAAGCCACCTCTCTCTGAGTCTTTGTGTGGAAACCCAGGATTACAAATCACTGACCAGAGAGAATTTCCATTTGGGATGAGGGGGCTCTCAAAGATGGCTTTTACCTTTGTAATTTGTCTCGGTTGGCACTAAGCAATGTTCAGAAATGACTGGCAGGAGAACAAGAGAATGAGCTCATCCTCCAAGCAGCTCCCACTGAGCTCCCTGGGAGGGCAGCTCCTACTAACTTCTGAGAGATCGTTCCTCAGCGCCTGCCTCCTCCAGACAGACTCGGGCTCTGGCTTCCTCTATGGAGCATGTTTATAGGGAAGTTAATTATTTTTCCTTGTGCAAAAGCCCACTTTTGACTTTGCTGCCGCGCTCACCCTCCTGGGGGAACACAGATCTGAATTTCAGCATTCTCGACTGTGTATCAGATGGCCTAAAAATACTCACACATCGGTCTTCACTTTCCTAACCAGGCTGGGCCCTGATCGAAAGACAAACTCTTCTGAGGATTCTGAGGGACTATTACTTCCCACGGATGCCATCATCCCTCTATAAATAGCAGCGCCTTCCAGGTAGCGAGCGAGCTGCTGGCTGGCAGGGCTCTGCACTTGAATTATTCCAGGGAAGATGTAATGATTGGAGGATTCTGGGAGCAAGATGCTGACCTGCAGCTTCGGGGCTTGGAGAAAGCCATGCCGAGCCTCCCTGGGCCCATTCACAGTCCCAGCCCACCCGGCTGAGTGCCCGGGAGACCTATTTGTCCAAGATAAGCTCAGGCTTTGCAGTGTCTCGTGGTAGAGAGCAGTGTTGTCCAATAGACATAAAATGCAATTCTTGGCTATAATTTCAACTTTTCTAGCATCCACAGTAAAAAAAAAATAGTCAAAACTGATTTTATTAATGAATGTTATTTAATCCACTCTCACCAAAATATTAGCATTTCAACTTGGAGTTAATATAAAAGTATGAAACACTTTATACTCCTGTTTTATGCTGTGTCTGAAATTTGATGGGTATTTTATACATTTAGCCCATTGCTATTTGGACTCTATCTTTCCATTGGAATTACTTGATTTGTACTTAAATCTCATAAAATTGGCAGCAGGAAAATTAGATTTGTAACAACCCACGTTGTATCAAACATTCTTGAACATTTTCCAATAACTGAGTTGAGAATCTGTTTCAAAATTTACATGTCAGATAATTAAAAATGAAGCCCCTCTGTTGTAGCAGCTACATTTCAAGGGCTCAATAGCCATATGTGGCTGTTGGCCACCCCACTGGACCATGCAGACCTGGGAGGAAGCGGCCACAGGGTGAACTCACCTGTGTCAGGTACATTGCAGGTCCAACATGCAGAGACTAGGTGTCTTTGGGGAAATGACTTAACCTCTCTGTGCTTCAGATTTATCCTGTTTAAAAGAGGAACAATAATAATGTCTAGCTCTCAGGTTTCTGTGAGCACGAAGTACACTAATGATGCACAGTGTTTGGCATGTAGTATAGAAAAAGTATTAGCTATAATCCTCCTGCTAAGCATTGGGGACAGATGCAAAACACCACACTAAGATCTAATGTGCGCTGTGAGTGCCAAGCGGGAGTGCTGTGAGGACACAGAGAGGGGGTACTTGTGGACAGAAGGAGACTTCTTGGAGGAGGTGTCATTTGGCTTAAATGCTCACTAAGGGTTTGACAAGCAGACCAGAATTAAGAAAAAGGCAGGGAAATGGGGAGGGTCAGGTGTGCCTGGCAGGAGGCACATTAGGTGTGGCTGGAGGGCGTAAGAGTCACAGGTGAGGCTAGGTGAACCCAGCTTATCAATGATCTTCAAGGGCTTCCACATTTGTTAATCAAAACTAGGACTCTCATAGCATGAACCCTGGAGCAGCAGTCTCAGCATCTTCTGGGGCTGGTTAGAAGCAATTTCTTGGGCCCACCCAAGCCTACCACATCCGAAACTTTGGGACCGGGCCAGCAACCTGCATTTCCCAAGTCCAACAGCTGATTCAGACTCCCATTTGAGTTTGGGAACCTCAGCTGAGACCGTGGGAGTCATCAAAGTTTAGGAGCATGGCAGTGCTGTCAAGAGACATTTTCCGGGAAGGCGCAAGGGCAGCCACCCAGGTTTATGAGCAGGTGAGCTACTCTCACTGCACAGTTAATTGAGAACTCATCCCCACTCACCTGGGAACTCCACAAGGGGGTTTGCGTGTGCCAGTCTCGTTCACCTTTTTTATCTCCTTGCTCAGGAACAAGAAGAATATTCAATCAATATAAGGATTTTGTTTCTTTTAAACTGTGAAGCACTATCTACCTGTGAAAAGCTGTGCTTCCCTCAGGTCTATAGAGGCCCTGGAGGCTGGGAGTGAGGGCTTTGAGAGGCCGCCCGGTCTGCGGTGGGGGCTGGGCACCAAACCTGTGCTAGATAGTGGGGTTGGGGCGAAGACGTACTCTGGACCTGTTTCCCTGCCTGTTTCCCAGCAGGGCAGGGTGGTGTGATGGGAACGGCACAGGCTTTGCAGTCCTGGCGGCTGGGTTTCAATCCCAGCTGTGCAATTTGCCAGCTGCGTGGCCAAGGCAGGGTACTTCACCTCTTGGGTGTGGCTGGTTCCCATTACCTCCTTCCCTTCAGAGAAGTGCCTCTGTGTACCACCCAGGGTCTGCTTTGTACATCTTGAAGCAGGCTTCTTGCACTCCAGAATTGGGACAGTCCCTGTTTTAGGGCCCCCTGCATAGTGGCCCTGTGTGCTGTAAGAAGCCCAACCACCCCCACATTCACTATCTTGCTCCCAGGCCAGGCCCATCACTGCTTTTCTGAGCCACCTGCCAGAACTCTTAGCAGTTCTCAGAATGACAAAGCTTATTTTGGTAGGAAATCAAAATGCCTTGTGATTATGATTCTCTTGTGAGCCTACACCTCTCAATGGATTAGTCATTGCCTTCTCAAGACTAGTTAGGGCCTGCAATTTCCCTTGAAGGAATTTGAGATTTCTCCTTTATTTTCATGCTGGAGGGGGCAGTGGGTGTGTGAGAGGGGTCCCTGCTCCATCTCACCTGTGCTGTTTGTGTGAGCTGCTGAGGCTGCAAAGCTAAAGCCACGTTTCCCACACTCCCTTGCAAGGAGGATCCTCTGGTGTGAGAATTTGGAGGACAGAAATGAGGCCACGCCAGCTTCTTTCTGGTCTACTGGTCGTGGTCACAGAGGTGCTGTCATGAGTGATGAATGCATCCTGATGTCCAGACACTGGCTGGGTGGGTATGGAAAGGAAGTGGAGGCAGCAGTGGCTTCCTGATCCTCAAACAGAAACTCTCAGGTGTGTTTCTGAACTCAGCGTTTCCTGTGCTGGTCTCCTGAACACACCAGTCGGGGCACCAGACCTGCAAGGCCAGTTTGGTGGAGGTGTCAGATGGAGCCTGGAGCTTGCCCCTTGGACACTTCCAAGAATTCTCCCCCAGCCCATTTTCTTCTACAGATTCCTAGAGTGGCTATTTCTTACAGCTGAACTCTGATGGGACTGAATTGAGGGATGGCAGAAGGAGGGCTTCATGGAGGTGGTGGCATATAAGCAGAGTCGTGGTGGTTGGGAGACTTGGGATGGGAAAAAAAGAGGGAGGATATTCTTGGCAAATGAATGGCAAGAGAATGGCAGATGAACTCACTTTGGGGACCAGCAGAGAGCATGCGGTGCAGCACCCCTGAAAACTCAGTGGTATTTTAGTGAAAGGGTAAGATAGAACCACTAGGAGATAAGCCTTGTGGAGCAGGAAAAGGAAGGACCAAAGAGCACCCCATGTGGTGAGTTTTGGGGGTTGGACTCCCATCTAATGAGCCATCCCTGTGGCAGCCAGATTAAGTTGGTAAGAGTCTGTTGGCCTCTGTCCTGGCACAGACCACGGGTATAGGGCAGAAGGACCTCGAAAGAGCTAGACTTCCCCTCCGAGCTGCAGATTGCAGACTCACCGTCTTCTCTGCCGCTCCTTCGTATCCCAGGGTTGATGATGGTCATGGGAAAGTTCAAAGACCAATTAGTGCGTAATAGGATTGAAGAGCTGAAAGCAATCTTGAAAGACTACTTTTCACCAATGAAAACTGAGTCTTAGACTAAAGAAGTGACTTCCCCAAGGCCAGGTGCCCTCACTCTCAAGCCTCACTATTTATATCTCTGGAATCACTGAGATTAACTCTGACTCCTCGTGACCCCTGGGGACGATCTGAAGAGAACAGGTCAGGCACATCTGTCTGCAGATCCAGGCTGATGCCTGTGCGGCTCCTTCCCCTACCCTCCCTGCACCTGCCGTGCTGCTGCCCAGGCAGGGGACTCTGGTGACTGTGTGGTCTCACCTTGTTTCCAGGTGGCCTGCTGAAAAAGGACAACACAGGGAAGAATGTAACTCAATTTCTCTCCGCATGTCATGGTCAACAATTGTTTCAATCTAATTCATTAGCAACCTGCCCTGGGAAATTCTTCCTTAAATTAAAAAAAAAAAAAGAAAAAAGAAAAAAGAAAGAAAAAGCAAAGGAAAAAGAAAAGCATTCTTTTACAAAAACACGTGGGAGGGCTGGGAAAGCATTTCCCTCATGTCTCATTTTGAACTCTGGTGCTTCATAAGGACCTTGAGAGAACCCTAAGAAAATGAAAATACCTGAGCAATGAACTCCTCGTACGTAGTGAACACCTGCCATGGGGGGAGGGAGTTCAGGCATTTTTGGAACTTTAGGGGCTACAAGAAAAGAAGAAAAAGAGGTGTCAACTCTGGGGTGTCAGGGGAAACTTGGTTAGTGCAGGAGGAAAGACTGACTGGGAGAAGGAGATTTCCAAAAATGCAGCTGGCTGACTACAGGTCATAAAGCCTTCCCAGCCCTTCTGTTGGCCCAGCTGTTTGAGACACAGCTGCTTCGGACCAATTAGCCACACGTCAGTCCTAAGGAAACATCTTGAGCCTATGTGAGATCTCAATATTCTTTGCAGATCTTCAGCCCAGGTATCTCTCACTTCCCATTATCACTCCCTCTTTTCTTCTTTCTCACCTGTCCTTATTTCCACCCATCCATCTGTTACTCTCCTTTCCATTAGGCCAGTGGTTCTCAACCTTGTTAATTCCGCAACCCTTCAATACGGTTCCTCATATTGTGGTGACCCCCAACCATAAAATTATTTTCATTGCTATGGCATTAGGAAGGTCGAGAACCCCTGCATTGGACATTCACCGTACCCACACTGCATGCCGGAATGCAGTGCTATCCATTATGAGCGACAGCTCGATCTGGGCAAGGACTGCAAGTCTTGGGAGGAGCTGCACCTGAGCCAGAATTCTGGCTCTGTTCTGCCCCCATTCACTCTGGGCATGTTACTCAGCAAGGAAAAAGCCCCTGAGCAAGACCATGAGCCCTGTGCCCTCATCCCTGTGGCAAATACGTCTGAAGAAATGCAGGTGGCATCATCTTCCTGCCCGGCTGGCAATGCTGGCTCATCGTGCTAGGAAGGCCAAACGGCATGGGGGTGCTGATTCCCAGGGTGGGAGAAGCTTGGCCGGGACACTCACAGCAGATGTCCCCAGATGGCAAGTCCCTTCTCACACCGCCCCCGAGACATGGCATGCTGCTGGAAGGACTACAGATGGAGTCCCCGTTGTCCAAAGAAGAGAAAGGGCAAGGAACCAGGAGACAGCCGGGCCGCATCCGAGCTGTCACATCAAGCCCACTCTCACATGTGCGCTTCAGGAACCCCTGCAGAGCCCGCCCTCGGCCAGGACGGCGCCGGCCAAGCTCCATTTCATTTCCTTTTCCTTCGGCCAACCGCTTATCTCCTCGGAATTGAAGGGAGAGCTGCGCTTGTTTTTTCTCGAGAGTGCCAGGCACTTTACCAGTCCCGACTGCATTTGTTTTCTTCTCCTCAATAACCCCGAGGCAGGAATTATTATTTGCATTTCAGCAATAAGAAAACTGAGGTTAAGAGAAATTCAGTAACTCTCTTTGCATTACCCAGTTAGCGGATTTGAATCCCAAGTGAGGTCTCTGTGACTCCAAAGCCGCTGCTCTGTCTTTTGATTCACCGGCTCATTCATTTAGCCACTCACCGCGGTGAGGGACACAGACGCACATCCTGCTCACACGAGGCTTTCCTCGTGATAGGAGGGTCACACCGATGTTACCCAAGGAACAAACAGATAAAAATACATTGTTTTACACAGTGACACATGTTATGAAGCTAAAAAGTGACTGAGAGGGAAGTGGGGACTATTGTAGACTGAGGGTTCCAGGAAAGGCTCTCTGAGGTCCTGGCCCTGGAGTTGACGCATAAATGAACAGCAGTAGTCGGCCCACACGCAAATCTGGGAGCATTCACTTCCCACCTCGTTACAGGTCACTCTGCTCCAGTCCATTCCGTTTCATTCTGTTCCATTCCTCCCCAGACAACCTGCAAGTCGTACTCACAGACAGACACAGTGACTGTTCAGTCTCATCACGTCGTTTTCACAGAGGGCGGAGCCTTAGCTGACTCTTCATCCCATAAAATATCAAATTGCTGTGCAAGACTTTGCAATTTCTGAATGTCATATGATATCTAATAAAGTCCAGAAAGGAAAAAAAGACTATTTTTATCCCCCCTTTTTTTCTTTCTTTCTTTTTTTTTTTTATTAAATCATAGCTACATACATTAGTGCAATCAAGGGGTACAATGTGCTGGTTTCATATACAATTTGAAATGTTTTCATCAAACTGTTTAACATAGCCTTCAGGGCATTTTCTTAGTTGTCGCATGAAGACATTTGTATTCTGCATTTAGTAAGTTTTGCCTGTACCCTTCTATGATGCACGGTAGATGTGGCCCCACCAATTACCCTCCCTCCACCCCAACCTCCCCCCTCAAATGGCTGAGATGCCCCCTTTTTTTTCAGTTAAGAAAAACAGAAACTGGGAGATTCTCTCACACTAACCATTGCCCCTCTCAGGACAACTCTTTGCTCTTACGAGGACTTACCCACTGGGAGGGATCTGTGCTTACTTGTGCCTGACACACAGCAGGAAGGCTGTAGCTACTGGGTGAGTGGGGCTGAGAGATTTTACACTTTCCTGGTTGCACGGGACCCGATGATGCCCCTTCCTCTTGCCTATGGCATAAGTTGCCTTCGGAGAGTTTACTGAGCTTCTCTTTCCTTCACCCAAATTACCTGATCCACACGCAGTCCCTCTAAAACTTGAAGTGAGAGTTGTTAAACTCTAAGATTTAGATATTTGTATCTATTTATTCCAAGCCCTGCTCTGCCATAAAAAAAAAAAAAAAAAACTGAGGTGGTTTAAAATTAAAGTCTGTTAAACAGAAATGACCTTAAAAGGAAATATAGACTAGGAACTACTGGTTAAGGTCGAAGCAAAAGACTATATATTAAGCCTAAAGGAATTACCTCTCTGCTTTTCCTCCTGTTATTATAGACAAGCTATTTATGAACAGGCTTATGTAAGGCTGAATTCGACGTTTGTTTACTGGGTAACATTCCTTCTTACTTATTCAAGGAAACATTTCCAAAATTCTCTTCTTTCCTAAGTCATCACTTTTCATCTCTTAGTGGGATCCTTCTCAACAACATGTTCTTGCACTATAATTTTGGTCATCTCTCTTAAACCTGTGTGTTTCTCTAGCTCCCGACACTCTCTTGTTTTTAAAGAAATTCTGTTAGTGCATAACAATTAGGGTTTACTTATTTAGCATTGTGTAACATCCCTCTTTGTCTCTGACATTATTGCTTGTTTTGAACTCATCTGATATTTGTCAGATATGTGTCTGCTATTTGCCTGACATTAACACAGGCACTATAGCTAGCTTTCTTTAGTATTTGCATGGGGTATATCTTTGCATCCATTTATTTTCAGCACATTTATTTTTTTTAACATCTTTTTTTTTATTGAATCATAACTGTGTACAATAATTCAATCATGGGGTACAGTGTGCGGGTTTCATATATAATCTGAGATACGGTTCAAAAATGTTTTCACATAGTAAATAAAAAAATCTCATGAATGTTATGTCAATTAGGTTGATGAAAATAGCACATTCATTTTTAAAGTGAGTTTCCTATAGACAGCTTACAGTTAGATCTTGCTTTTAGAATCAGTCTGACAATATGTGCCTTTTATTTTATGTAGTTAGATAATTTATGTTTAAAATGCGGTTGAATTTAAATCTAATAGTTGTTTTCTAGCAGTTCTATTTATTGTTTGTTCCCTTTTTCCTCTCCTGTCTTCTTTTGGGTGACTTGAAATTATTTTGTGTTTCCATTTCACACCTTTTATTGGCTTATTCATTAACCCTCTTTAAAAAATGTTTTACTGGGTGCCCTAGCATTTAAAATATGTATCTTTAATTTGTCATAGTATGTCTTCAAACAATATTATATTGTTTCATATACTGTCTGAACCTTAAAACAGTGTATTTTCAATCTCTCCCTCCCGTATTTTGTGATATTTTTGTCATGTATTTTATTTTTGCTTATGCTAAGAACACAAAATACTTGTGCTGCTAGTTTTGTCTTATCTGCAAGTCTGTTATTTTTATAGCAATTAAAATGAGAAAAAATCATTTATTTACCTTCATTTTAATAGTTTCTAGCACTTTGAATTTCTTTACATATACCCAATCTGATGTCTGCTGCCATATTCCTTCCATCTGATTATTTTCCTTTAACATTTATTGTAACACATGTCTTCTGGTGATGACTTCTAACTTTTATATTATGAGCAGTTCTTCATTTTGCTTTTATTTTTGAAGAAAATATTTTTACTAGGTATGCATTCCAAATTAAAAGTTTGTTTTATTTCCGTTTACGATGGAGTTACAATGGGATAACTTTAACACTCCATTGTTTTCTGTAGCATAGATCCTGGTGTGACATCTGCTGTAACATATCTGTTCTTCTTTATGTAATTTGTCTTTTTTCCCCATTATTTTTTGGGCCTTAGTCATTTAAATTTTGTAAGTATTTTACTTATATCTGGGGGATTCTCTGATCTGGTTAGATCAATGATTTGCGGTTTTTCACTATTTGGAGAAAAATCAGTTATTATCTTTCCAAATATCTTAAACATTTTGTTTTTTTTCTCTTCTGGTTCAGGAACTTCCTTAAATGTATGTTAGACTGTTTGGTCTGTCCCACAACTTTGGATGAACTGTTATTCCTTTGCTTTTTACTCTTTTTTTCTTTGTGTTTCTGTTTGTGTGATTTCTATAGTTCTATTTTTTTTATTAAATCATAGCTGTGTACATTAATATAATCATGCGGTACAATGTGCTGGTTTCATATACGATCTGAAATATTTTCATCCAACTGGTTAACATAGCCTTCATGGCATTTTCTTAGTTATTGTGCTCAGACATTTATATTCTGCATTTAGCAAGTTTTACCTGTACCCTTTTTGAAGTTCACTGATTTTTCTCTTAGTTATGTTGATGGTACTGATGAGCCTATCCAAAGCATTCTTCATATGTATTATTGTGTTTTTCTTTTTTACTTCCAGCATTTCAATTTGCCTTTTTATTACTGTTTGATTCGCTCTGATGAAATTCTCCATCAATCATGCATAGGGTCCCTTTTTTCCGCTATTGCCTTTGACATATTGATCAGATAATCTGAAAGTTTTATTAAATAGTTACAATGTTATAGTCACCTCTGAGTGCAGCTTTATTAGTTAACTTACATTGTTACAGCGGGTTGTTTTTATGTGCTTTTTTGTATGTGTCTCTTAAGTTTTGGTTGAACCCTGGACCTTCTGTGCAGAACAGGGATCGAGGTAAACAACCCTTGTGCTCCGAGATAAGCAAGACTCTTCTTCTAGGCCATTGATGTGAGGGTTGGAGTCAGTCTACAGTTGTGGCTGTAGTTATCTTTTGTGCACAAAAGGTTTCAAATTTCTCCAGCATGCCTTTTGCTTAGGATGGCAGCTGGGCTCCTGGAGGGTATTTCTCAAAGCTCCTGCTGTAGCCTCAGACATTGTGTCACAGGAGGAGTCCCTTTCCATGTGCACGGCCTCTCCTCAGAGCTACTGCACTGTGGGTTGTTACTCAGAGCTTGTCAGCCTGTTGGGGGGTGGTGGTGGGTTCTCTACTGTCAGGGCCAGTCTCAGGCTTGCCCGGATTTCAGGGCTGCGACTTTCTCACTGATTGGGTGAGACAGTTGTCTGCTTGTTCCCGGTGCTCAGGGAGCTCTAATGGCATTGGTGGAATCCTGTGCCCAGGACTGTTTTCTTCCCCTTCCCTTGGGTAGAAGGTCTATCCTTTAACCTTCTCCCAGCAGCAAAGGATCCTCTCCTGTGCCTTGGGCCTGGAGGGTTTACTGTTTCTCTCCCACACCCCATGCAGGATAAGAGACCGTGTGGGGGTTTCCCCCACGGCAGCCGCTTCCTTCTTCCAGGAAGGCCCATGCAGGGAGACTCTCTCCTGTCCCCTGCTCTCCATCTGATCTTTCCTACGACCACTTAGTGGAGGTTTAGGGAGAAAAGCCTGAGAGTCGGGAAAACTTTTCTCTCATTTGTCCCTTCACACTGGTGCACACTCAGGCTTTAGCAATTTATTAAAATTTATGGCTGTCTATATGCTGTTGAGCGTCTTTCCACCTGCGCTTTACTACAGGTACACCAGGTTTCAAGGTCTGTATTTCCTGGCAGTCCTGTGTCCTAAGCTATCTGATGGGTTCACGAAAAGTTATTATTTTGTGGTTTAGTCTGTTTTTTGTTGTTACTGTCGTTAGGATTAAAGTGATGCTCTTTATAACTTTTACATCTGAGGCCTGAATTTTCTGCTTTGTTTTTATGGCAAAACACCTGGGAAGAGATGTCGATACTCACAGTCTGAAAAATCTCTCTCTCCATTTCCTTCTGGATCTACTACAAAAAGACTGCACCATCATCATTCCACAACATTTTTTTTTTAAGGTTACCAATGAACCTGACATTGCTAAATGCAACGCTAAGTTCTGGGTCCTCCTCTTACTACACCTGTCAGCACTGTTTTGCTGGATGACCTCTCACTCCCTCCTCGCTGAAATACCTTCCTTCCTTGGCTTCCAGATCATCATACTCTCTTGGCTTTCCTCCTACCACAGCGGCTGCTCCTTTTTGATCACCGTGGTAGGTTTCTTCCCCTTTCCTGACCTCAATGCACTGAGTTCCTGAGCTCAGTGCTTGGACTTCTTTTCCTCTGGAACTATACTTGTATGCTTTTTGCAATTTCATCTAGACTCAGAGTTTTAAAAAGCATCTAGCTACTGACAACCTCCTCGAAACTCCAAATTTATATACTACTAGACATCTCATTTGAATGGCTAAGAGACATCTTAATTTAATGTGTCTAAAACCAGATCTTCCCCCAACAAACCTGTTCATCCTCCAGACTGCCCAAACTTAGTACATGTGTTCTCAGTAAAATTCCTTCTCGCTGCTCATACCACAAATCTTGGAGTCATACTTGGCATCCCCTCTCAGACCCCACATCTCGTCCATCAGCACGTCTCGTTGACTGTACCTTCAAAATATACCCAGAACTAAGTGCTTCTCAGTCTCTATTGATGTGCTTTCATGCATGCCTCATGCATTTCTGGCTTGGTTATTGTAATAGAATTTTAACTGGTTTCTATTTTTCTGCCTTCCTCCTCCACCTGGTCTATTCTCAATATTGTGTCAGTAATACAAATCAATAGTAATTTTAATTAGTAATGTGATATTGGGCAAGTCACAACCCCTCTCTATCTTATTTTTCTCATTTTCAAAATAATAATGCGTAAAGAATTTAAAGATGTTCCCTCAAACATCCTCGAATAACCTGTCTCCTGGTTACCTGGCTATTTAATAAAATATTAGGTAGTGCTATTGTAAAGTGATTTTTCAGTTGTAATTTATGTTACGATGTAATTAATGCTGATCTTAAAATATTTTAATAGATAGTAACAGGGTGGGCCTTTCCCGATCAGTGAGCTCTTTAAAGAATAATGTTTTCTCCAATTTTGGCTCAGGAATAATTTAGAGATTCAAAACATAAGGGGGAATTCAGTTGTCCCTGCTGGCTGTGAAGACGGAGGGGCCGTGTACCAAGGAATACAGGTGCCCATAGGAGCTGACAGTGTCTGCAGATGACAGACAGCAATGAAGCGAGACCCTCAGCCTACAACTACAAGCAGCTGCTGAATTCAGATAGCAACCGAATGAACTTCCCAGGAGTTGTCAGATAAGGGCCCAGTTTGACCCATAGCTCTTCGTCTTGTGATGCTCTAAACAAAGAGTCTAACTGAGCCGGAATTCCGAACCTCAAAACTGTGAAATAATAAAGACGGGTTGTTTTGAACCACTAACTTTGTGGTAATTGTCGTCCAACATTAGAGAACTATGTAAAAGGTAGTGAGAAACTGGTTCTTTTCAGGCAATTGCTCGTTTTCAAAGATAGGTCACACTTTGCGTTTACCTTCTTTTCTCGTCTTTCTTCCCATATCACACTGAATAAAAGTCAAAGGTGTTGAAGTTTGACTTGGTTCACGACTTCCCCTCTTGTTCACTCGTCTCCAGCCACACTGCACACCTCCTGTGCCAAGGGCCCCACGTGTATTCCTGGCTCCTTCCTTCCTAGTCTCAGGTCCCTGCTCAGCAACCTGTGGCTTCCCATTTCATTAGCTTATTAGCTGTGGAAAATCTTTAGGACATCTTCAAATGCTGACCTTCACTCATCTTTTTATCATATGTCAAATGCGTCTGTCTCATGTGTACTTTCCATCCTTTACCCTCGCCACGAGTAGGTCTATCTTCCAGTTCACTAATTCTTCCTCGCCTGTCATATATGATTTTAGTTTATGGGTTTATTTTCTGTCTGTTATTCAAAGATATAACCTCTTAGAGAGCAAGAATTTATACACAGACACACACATACTCACATATATTTTTTTCCATTACTATATTCCCACCACCTAGAAGAGTGGTTGGTACAGAGAGTCCTCAATAAATATTTAGTGAAGTAAGGGCCGGGTACGATGTCTCAGCTGTAATTTCAGCACTCTGGAAGGCTGAGGTGGGCAGATTGCCTGAGCTCAGGAGTTCATGACCAGCTTGAGCTAGAGTGAGAGACCTAGACTCTAAAAATAGCCAGGCATCGTGGCAGACACCCACAGTCCCAGGTACTTGGGAGGCTGAGGCAAGAGGATTGCTGGAGCCCAAGAATTTGAGGTTGCTGTGAGCTATGACACCATAGCACTCTACCAACCAAGGATGATATAGTGAGATTCTGTTTCAAAAACATAAACAAAAATTTAGTGAAATCTCAAGAATGGAAGAAAAAGTATCCAATGTACTCAGCCCTAATATGAAGCTAATTTATAGCTTTCATATGAAGGCTAAAACCCAATTATAGCACAAGAATACAGGGAAAGGGGAAAGGGAGGGGAGGGGAG